>JBCFYV010001447.1:0-51805 GCA_039000515.1 Timema cristinae | reverse complement strand
TTTTCAAGAATTATTTCTATGAACCCCTGTATCAGCTAGTGTAAATTACTCAAATCTGAATTAAAAGCTTACCCTACCATGAAATTTTATTGCCCGTTTTTCTTGATGGCAATTTAAAAATTTGAAATAGTTTCCGGGGGAACTCATTTGTGTTCTGGAATAATACATATTTGTTCTAAAATGCCATTATTGGGGACTTTCTCTTATATTTGATTGCAATGTAAAACATTTCAATGATTTAATGACTTTAGCAAAGCCTCAATTAACTTATATAAATTACATTAAGTTGTTTTTATTAATAATATGTATCTGTTAAGACAGTCACCAACAGTTTTTTTTAATTTTAGTACACAATTTTATGTATCAAGAGAGCACTGGATGGTTCCCCAATCTGAAAAAAATAAAAGGTTATAGATAAAACTCGCTTAAACCCAACCCCTTTAAAAGAAATCAAAACAAAAATTCAACATTAAGAGCTCTTATCATCCTACCCAGGATATTAATTACAAAGCACACTTAAACCAGGAATCACACCAAAGTGCATTTTTGACTTATTTACTTTTAAAATAGTAAATTGTCTTTTTATTTGATATTTCCTTTTGATTTTTTTTTTTAAAAGTATAGTAAAGGGTTTTCTGATTCTAATTTCTATTAACTAATGGATTCCACACAGAGAACCATGCTAATATGTGCTGCCTTAATCAAAACTTTTCAGCAATTCCAAATGTAAACTCTTACTTTGATTGTAAAAATGGAACGGGAAAAAGGGGGGAGGGGGGACGACTTCTAAACATTTCCCAAAGTAATATACAAACCATTTTAGGTGTGTCAGAAAATTTAAATTCTGATGTTAGTAAATACCTGGAAAGCCGAATCAGAGAGCCCAAAATTAATATAAAGCTACCATTGGACACTATTTTTTATGTGATTGAAAAGTGAAATTTGGTAGGCACATAAAAAAACCATATCGGGCTAACCAAATAAGTCTTGAATTTCCAAAGGTTAAGGGAATTAGTTTGAAATATTCCAAAATTATGATTAATCTACTTTTTTGTGGGAAAGAAAGTCTAAAACTTGACAAACATGTTAAAAAGACAAACCCAAATCTCCAATAAAATTTTGGGTCTAAAAAACAAGGGGGCCCTCCAATTTCCCAACTTAATAAAAAAAAAAAAACTTCTCAATTAGTGTTTTTTAGCATCGTGTCTTACAACCTGTTTGGATTAAAACCCTATGCACTACTTATGCTAAGGTGTTTAGGGTGAGGAAGGAATTGTCCCACATCTGTGAAGAGAGAGAGGAAAATTAGAGGGGAGGAGAGAGGTTGAAACTATTTAGAAACAAACCACCCTCAGTAAGAGACACATAGAACCCTGACCCTTCGAAATGGGATTGGAAAACATTACAAGAATAACTGGCTTGCCTGGTTTCTCTGCAGATTTATTGCCTGCATAATATCTTTAAAAAAAATAATTCAAAGCGCATCCACGAAATAAGGTCCCGAAAAATTAATAAGAAAACTAGTAAGGATAGAAGTTTTATAAAGGACTAAAAATCACGCATACCTACTTTAATTTTCCTCTAAAATCCCCATTGACTTTGATACATTTTTTATATCTTGGCACCAACGTCTTTATAACCCTTTCATAAAAATCTGTTGCCAATGATTTGAGCAAGTGATTTGCACCATTCTTCAGTTTCATGTATTCTGTAAAACGCTAGAAGGCAGTTCACTGCTTCATGTACAAAAACAAGTGATTGTCCCCTGGAGCGAGGTCTGGTTGATGGGGGGGGAGGGGGGGGTGATCCAGCAGTTCCCGCCCTGAATCAGCTGAACAGTTTGAGCTGCAGTGTGGGATAAAAGCATTGTTGTGAAAAGAAGAATCTCTGATGTCATCATGCCATGTATTTTGTTCTGAATTGCACGCCTGATGTTTTTAAAGGGTTTACAATACCTGCAGTATTAAAGTTTCCTCATTTAGGAAAATAAACAAGCAAGGCACCTTTCTGGTCCCAAACAAACAGAAGCCATGATTTCTTTTGACAGAGCATTCCTTTTTGAATATTTGGCCTTTGAGGATGTTGAATGACGCCACTGCATTGAATTTTGTTTTGTTTCATTACTCGTATACGAAGTCCAAGTCTCTTCGCCGGTATGATTTGAGAAAGGTCATCTCCCTTCCTTTTCAAAATGCTGCAAAAACATTTGAGCTGACTCCACGCGTTTTTTGTTTGTGTGCTTCAGCCAGAATTTTGGGGACCCATCTGGTGCACAGTTTCTTGTAGCCTAGCTTTTCTGTCACAATTTCATGAATGAGAGATCGTGAAACTTCTGGAAAAATTTAAAGGAAGTTCCGTTAATGTGAGACAACGGTTCTTACAAATTTTCGTGTCCACACATTCTACTAAATTGTCAGTCACCACAAATTGGTCGGCCACTGCGTCTTCATCATGAACATTGGTGCGACCTTCCTTAATCGACCAACCCATTTTCTCACCTTATTTTCATTTATGACATCAAGCCCGTAAACCCACATATCCAACGATACATTTCTGCAGCGTCAGGTTTTCACTAACAAAAATTGTATGACACTATTAACCTTACAACTAGCAGGATTATTTATGACGCTCTTTATTTAAATCACTATCTCAGAACATCAGATGAGGATAAAACTGAAGTAAAAAGGGAAACAACAGAAAGCTGATGAGTCAGTCTATGCTAAATGCCCCACTACGATTATATTTAGGGGTCATATCTCATTGGACCTTACTCTGTGGACGCTTCTCGTAATTAAGCACTCATTTCACTAAAACATAGTATTATTGTTTAATTTGACTTCAGGGGTGTCTTTATTTATATCTTGTTCTTGTTATTAAATAGCTTTTAAAGGAATTTTAACATTTACATGTGTTTTGCTTAATTAAATGAACATGAAAAGTCTTCATTTATTTTAAGAATCAAGCTTTAAAATTTAGTAAAAAAAATTGTGTTTCTAGTCAATTTGACTTTTTTGAAAATTTGTTTTTATACTTCTCCAGGTAAGCATTTGTAACAAAGTGTTTGCAGATTCTATATCATTAAAAAATTTCCAAGCAAAATACTTTGGAGTAGCTCTCTAAATTCTTTTTGGCACCCGGAAACATTTTGACACCAAAATCTCTTTCAGTTGAAAGAAGACCCAAGAAATTAAACTTTTTTGTCTAATTTTATGTATTAATAGCACTGCACCTGCATCCACACCTATAATATAGTTTAGAACAGTGGATGGGCAAACTTTTCGGGGAGCGGGCAAAAGAAAAAGAAAGGGCGTCAGATGGGGCAACACAGTTTATTAAAAGTTACAATGGTACATTTTAAAAATATTGTACAATTAAGTCCTATTTAATTAATTAAATGGATTTGTATTATAATGATATCTAATTTAAATTTCAATGTGAGTTGTCTACATTGTATAACAAATAATTAAATAATACAGATACTTAACTACTTAAATTAAGGAGTGTGTGATGAATGCAACTGTGATTGTTCTTCTAAAAGTTTTTCTTAGTCTGGTTCCCAAGTGGGACAGAGTGACTCTAAGAAGTGAAGCTAAGTGACTATCTGAGAAGTCTGTTCTAACACTACTTTTTCGAAGTTTCATGGTTGAAAACACTTGCTTACATATATATGGTGATGCTAGCTTGTCCATAACTTCTGGGCATGAGTATTTAAATTTTGGAAAACTTGATTTCGATAAGGCTTGTAGGACTCAAGTTTTGGGACGTTGAGAACTTCTGAGCTCAATTGTGTCAAAATTACAATTCCTGTGTCAATTGTGTCTAACATTGCAATTCAATTTTATTCAAGCTGAATATTCGGTTTCCCCTGTTTTACAATCCATATTAAATGGCATTCTGAAAATATCTAAATCTTGTTAATTGCTTTTGAAGTCTTGAACCTCCGTTCAAATTCACCATGAAGTCTTCTCATACTGGCACATAGCTCATAAGTTGTTCTTCATCACTGGGGTTAATTTAGTTTAACTTCGGAAGGGAGATAAGTCATTATTTGCTAGCTGATTTAGCAACGAGTACAAGTTGCATTTTAAATCCTCTCAGGTGACCCCAGTCTTTTCCAGAAATTTAATTTCATCCTTTTAATTTCACATTTAATTTGTTCACGTGACAAAGAATAATTTTTTGAAATACCGAATTTTCTGAAAACCATGGGGGTATCTTCCAACATTTCACACTCTTCAAACCTCGGGTTTTTTAAGCATGAACAAGACTATTTCCTCTTTCAGCTGCTAAACTCGCTCAAAAACACGTCCTGCCCTGAGCCATCTTACTTTCGGGTTTTTTAGAGTAGGCCTAATATGTTTAGTAGAGCAGACCTACATCAAAGTATTCAGCTTTCAATGAGTCAAGAAACTCTTGAATCTGTTTTGCGAGAAAGCCTTCGAGATTAAATAGCATTTTATAAGCTGACATTGACATCAAGCACATGTTTCATGTCTAGGGCAGATTTACACAAAGCATTTTAATGTATGATACAATGTAAAAATACATACATTGTTCTCAGGATATTATATAGTTAGATGAATAAATGTCGGCAGCCAGTTCCCTACTATTAAACGATTACTTTAAACCAAATGTCAACATTCAAATTTCGTGATGTTTTGTTTTTATCTAATCTCTGGAAAATGGTCACTAAAGCTATAGAATAGAAATAAAACAAATAATTGCGAAATGCATTTTTTTGCTTTTCCTAATTTTTTAACAAATATTAATCAGAATTTGGAATCCGCCCGGGGTTCTCATTAAACCCTCTCTGCGGCCGCATCGGCCGCAGGCCTTAATTTGCTAATCGGTGGTTTGGAGGCATTTTATAAAAAAATTGTTATCTGTATCTCCCTAAATCTTCCTCAATTTTCGTTTCTTTTAAATACATAGGTACTTTATGAATTTAAATCCAGACAAATAATTCTCATTTTGGTTTAATTTTAAAGTAAAAGACTTTAAATATTTATCTCTTGTCCAGGCGCCCCAAAACTTGTCACTCAAAAGTGGGACATGTTACCACATAGTTGGTGATATTTTCCTAAGCTAGATTCAAGGTCATCTGGCTAAAATTTTACTGTCGTAAATATTTACAATCAGCAGAAGTGTTACTCAAATAAGAAACATCTCTAGTAGCCTTGAATGTTGACACACGTTTTTGGTCACTGTATTAATTTTACATTACCAGGTTGCCAATTAAAAATAAAAAAATGAAAGGGTTCCCTGTGTTATACGGGATTTTAAGAAGGTATTCTAATTTTCACAGACAATTTAGAAAGTAGTTAGAGAAGTGAAATTTTTTTTTCATTTAAAAATTTATTAGTTAGTGACAATCAGGTTCAATAAATCGTATGTTTTGTCTCTAGAAGCTTCATTCAATCAATATGCATACACAAACTAGAAGCTGTTCTAGTAAGTAGAAATAAAATTTTGTCAATTGAGGTGGTTCATTATTTTTAATAGTTGAGACTTGAGTAATTTTAAACAACAGGAATCTGGTCAAAGGGTTAAAATATATATTTTTTTTTAAAAAAAGGGCTCAATGGCCTATGAGTATCAAATTCTGACCCTGGACCCAAAGGCTGAGTTGACTTTATGAAAAATTGTACAATGGCCATTGGGCCCGTTTATCTTTAAAGGTCGTCTTCAGTTGGATCACAACATCAATAGAAGAAAGCAAGAGGGACGTTTCCATTCACTCTTACATTCCACTGTCTTCACATATTACTAAATTTTTTGGAATCTAACTTAATTTGCTTTTATATTCAACAGAGTTAAATCATTGTACCTAAAATAGGTTAGAGTTATTTGTTAATCAAAACATTCTACCAACAGATAACAAAGCTAATTTTAACCAGTAAAATTTTTTTTCCCCCCCCTTTTTATGTAAATACTACTTTAAAAATATTACAAAAGCTCATTTAAAATGACTGCTACCCAGCCTTACATTTTTTAAAGATTTTAACCATTTTCATAAAGTTTTTTTTAAAATTTAAACTTGAATTCATATTTTTTTAATTCTTTTTTGTAAGATCTAAACAGGTATTAAATAGTGGTGCTAAAAAAAACACCCATTTTTAAAATGAAAAATATTTGAATTTGTTTCACAAATAATTTTTTCTAACTTTTTAACGTATTTAAAAAATAACCACTCTCTTTTCTTGTTTATGCTTATTTGCAATTTCAGATTTTTATTCCAAAACAAGTGCCCCTTTGTAGTTAGCAACTTTTAATCATTTTTTATACTTTGTAACTTTTTATGAGGTGACAGGCTTTAGGGGTAAGGTGTTCAGACTTATTTGCTGGTGGTCCAGGGTTCAATCCCTTGCCCCGGTAAGATTAAATATCTGATTGCCAAACCCTCCTTCACCTCTGACAAGACGTGTATTAATCACAACTTGTGAATGTATGGAATACCAGACTCCACCATGGTTCGGATTCCACCTTAAACTGTGGTCCTCCATTTCATCTTATAATCGCCCTATCGTCACACATTAGCGTAAGTGTGTATGACCAAAAACGGGTTTACTAAGACGGGTGCTAGTAATAATATTTACTGTTTACTTTTTAAATACCTAATAAAATTTAAATTCCATTTCATTTAAAATTTCTCCTCTTTACTTTAACATATGGCTTATTGAAACAAATTTTTATCTGTAGATAACGATAAGTAATTATAATATTAAAAAAAAATCACAATAGAATTTAAATAAAACTAATATATTCTTTAGTATTCTTCTGCATCTATCTCTACAAATATATAAACGTGCCTTATGCTTACTCATACATTTTCTAATTATGTTTATAAATGTTTTAACAGCTACCATTGGCAGTCCATGGTTCTATTGAGTTGCTACCCTAATCATTATTGGAGTGGAGTTAACAATGAAACTCCGTTGGATTGGCTGGCGGACTATTCTTAAACACAAGAGGACTATGACCAAGGTAACTAATAAATAACAAATGTTCAAAATATACAAAAAATTTTATTACATTTTCTGCTTTTCCTTTTAATTATGTATTTAGCTAATAGTGAATTGATGAATATGTGAAACTGGACTAGTCTTACAAATATTGACTTGACTGGTTCAGGGAAATTAGTTTTTACAGCAATGGTTATTATAGTATTTCATCTTCTGGATGTATGTAAATGTTGTTACAATTCATTTAAAATCATCTTCCTCAACATATTCCTTATTTGGAATAATTGATAACCAAACGACATAAAACTGTATGAGCTAAATAAAATCCCATACATGCACATAATTTTGGACTGTTTTGAAACAGGTTTAATTCACAAAACCTTAATATTTCTCATCTATGCTAGATAATAAAAAAAAAAGTTAAGCTGTTAATGAATTTTTACACATTCTCTAGTAATTTAACTTTGTAAAGTTTTTATTTTAATCAAGTAAACAATATAAATAGTGGTGACCTGGCGGTCTAGGGGTAAGGTGTCAGACTCTATGCTGGCGGCCGGGGGCAATCCTAGGTCCCGGCAAAGATTTATCTGATTACCAAATCCTTCCTTCACTTCTGACAAGACAATTGTGAATGTGTGGGAAAGTCAGGCCTCCACCGTGGTTCGGATTCCACGTTAAAACTTTAGGTCCCCATTTATCTCACAACCACCACAGTAGTGTAAGTGCGTATAACCCGAATGGGTAGTAAGACGCGGTGCTATTAATAATAATAATAATATAAAACCGTAATACATGAAAAGGGAGTTCTAGAAAAACTAATGAAAATTATCACTAAGTTTAATTGACTTTGTTCAGAGGCATTTTAAAAGACCACATTTTACTGTTGATATAGTTACTATCACATGAACTTAAATTATAGCCCTTATTCCCTTGGAAAATTCTCATAAACACACATTGTTTAGCTTTTTTTACTGTAAATTAATTTAATATAAAATCTTTAACTATGGACTTTCACTACAAACATTTGACATAATATTAACTATGTACTACATGGGAAGTCATCAAAAGTATACATTTTAATGTTAATTGATAGCAAAAAAACTTTGATGTTAAAATGTTTGAATCTTACAAATTCTACAAACTGCAATAATCATTCTCAAATTTAAAATACAATTATCATAAACATACCCTTATCATATTCAACACATTTTGGGTTATTCCTCAGCATTCTTCCTATTTTATAGTTTTTCAGAAGGTAAATTATTTTGTTCCAGATCTATTGTTTAAATTAGTATTTAGCTTAGTACTAATATGGACCCTTTAAGGTATGGAAGGAGAAGGAAGAGGAAGTACAGGAACATCTACAAGAAAGTAATGTTGAAGTAAAATGTGTGGAATGAAATTTAACATAGCAAAGTGTGGGAAATGATGGTAATGACACCGAGGAAGAAAAGTAAGGCCTAATAAAGCTATAAGGTGGATGGAGTAGAACTGAGAAAAGTACAAAAAGTAAAATATCTTTGAAGCGGGATTGAGGAGAGAGGTAGAAGTAGAGAGGATTTAATGAGAAGGGGACATCAGTGAGAGTTGTTCTATAAGTGCGTAATAGACCTTGCTATGGAGAAGAGAAGTCCCTTGAAGTGTGAGGAAGCTTTAAAATTGGTAATTGGTTATTAGGGAAATATTGCCGTGTTTGAAATATTACTAGGCTTAATAATTTATTGAATAGAAAATATTTCTTTGAAACAAAATTTTATTATTTATTAACACACATATCAAGATTTTGGTAAAAACTCTCATACAAACTTTGGCCTACTGGACGTGGTGTGAATACTATTTGATTGAAACATGGTCCTATGGAAAATTAAAGCACAAGAAAAACTAAACAAAGCATAAATTAATCAAGCTAAGTTGTTTCCCAGGCTTTCATCAGAGCTCTGCTTGGAAATAAGGTTTTGGCCCTGGAACTGATAAATTTTTATCCTTAAGTTAGTTGCATAGCTAATAAGGGAATAGTGCATATGTGCAAATAGGATGTCCCTTATTTATTGCCTTTAAATTTTTAAATACATACCTGTTAGAATTGTTCTTAGGGCCCAATAATTTATCAAATTTAAACAAATTTAAATGCATACCTGTTAGAATTGTTCCCAGGGATATAAACTTTCTCAACTATCAACCTGTGTTGACTTGACCTGATTGGTGCCGTGAACATGCCTTCTCCTCCCCCCTCCCCCTTTGTAGCGCTCCCTATAGTAGGAAAAGCTTATCAGTTTGTTGTATCCAGCGGTGTTAGACGGGTGTATTTCCCTTATTTGTGTTCTCAATATGTCTCACAATTTGTCTAGTTGTGATGAAGAGGTGTTTTTAGTGGAGAAGATAAAAACCCCCAAATTCTGGATCTAGATTATTAATCTAGATAGATCAAATCATCAAATGTTGGCTGTATTGTTTTTTAACAGACGAGAAGTTAAACTTGTCGTTATGAAAGTGCAAATCTAGTTGTTAGGGAATGTGTACTATTTTGGGAAAAACCAGAATACTGGCAAGATCCCTTTTCAAATTTGTACATAAAAAATAATGGACCTATATTCTGAATGGGTGAAATGCAAAATAAATAAATAAGTGTTTTTGAAGAATTTAAAAACATTCTGGACAACCTCTTGGATATTGCCTACGCAAATGCTTTTCAAATGACTAAACTATAAGAAGATATATCTTTTTATTGCGCAAAGGGAATCCGGATGAACTGGCTGCCTTGCAGATATGGATTAAAAAATTTATTATGTTAGACCCCCTCTGTTACCTTATAGTAATAGGCCCCCCAAAATAATACTACAAGGATGGGAGGGAGTAAGCTAACATACATAATAATAGAAAGAAGTAATAGCAAAGTTTAAAAGTAAAATAAGGTTTATTGAAAAACATGACAACAAGACTCAAGTGGCCTTAAGGGTCATCTTGTAGCTGTAGTTGTAAAACATTGTACAATAGGTATTTTCCACGAGAAACCATAGTTGGTTTTAATTTGATTGAGAAGAGAGTTAATTATTTTGATGTGTGCAGAATAGACAAAAGTAGACATAAGTAGATCCTACCTGCTGCTGAAGACCCGGTGGAGCAGAAACCCAAATAGGCCTACCTGGGGTTGTGGTGGATGATCTTGATGGATTCTGATCAGACGCACAAATGAGAAGTTATGATGAGAATGAGGTTATTTCATTTAAGTGTGCAAACCATGAGAAGAAACTGGAAGGTTGACCGCGTGGTAACGCACGTCCACCCTTTTAGGAAAAACTTAGCGAACTAAAAAGGGAAAACACGCTTAAAACCACGGAGAGAACTTGTACCACCCTTACAAAACATAATTTAAAGAAAGAAAGAGCGGTAGACAGAAAAATGTGATAATTATATAAATTAATAATGAATGAATCTAAGAAACATTTAATTAAGTAAAAACAATAATGAATGTATAATAAATAATAAAATATAAAGAAATAAATACTAAATAATAGTATAACAACAGAGTCGAATAGATCATATTTACTTTGTTACATAAAACAAATAATCATAATTACACATAGTTATGAATCACGAATAGCTTATGAGCTCCAACATTTAAGAAATGTCTGTGCTTCAAAGACAAAAAAATAGACACAGAATTTCTAGAAACACTTATGTTACAACAAACATTACATTCAAAAAAAATGTGAGAATTTGGCTTCAGACCGCAAGTCGAATCTCTCGCGGGGCTACTAGAAACCCATCAAAGTCTTTTAGAAAGTCGCGGCATAAATTTACGTTACATAAATATCTTAGCAAACAAAGGAAATAATTTAAATGATTTAAATTAAATTTAAATGATCCCAACTAACTTGTGCACGAACACCAATAATTAAATATTTGCAAGTGAAATAAGAAGAGCAGCCCTAGGGGCGACACCAAAATAATAGACTTTGAAAGAAAAATATTTCTACAGTATTACTCCTATTTAAACCAAAAAATCACAAGTTTAATTCTGACATAAAAAATTTAGAATCCTAATTTAAATGAGCTAAGTTTAAATAATAATAATGAAGATTTACATAATTTTACAACTTTCCTGACGAGTCCAATAGCAGGAAAGATCGTCTCCAGACGATATCGGATGTTAACAGTCTACACAACGTATCAAAGGTCCATCCATGGCGGCGCCGAACCAGATAGTTTATCCAAGATGGCGTTGAAACGAATAATGGTTGTTCATCCTCGATGGTGTTGAATCCACGTGTGATCCACCCATAGTGGTGCTAAGTCTAATAGCCCACGGCCTCGGTGGTGTAGAAAACCAATAGTTGTCGTTGCCTTGTGTGCCACCATATTTATAGCGTCTTGTTGCCAAGCGAAACAATAGAGGGGGAAGGGGGCGGGGGCGTAGAAGCTAGTCAGTGACGTCATGTTGCAGGACAGCTACACTCAATAGATCACTTAGGCCGTTTCTCTTTCCCGCTATCTTATTGGCCATCACGTCTCCAACAAGATCACCCCAGGTTTGTTGTTAGTGATATTTTTAACTGGACGGTGCCGATGACGCAGTTGGGCAGGTGATGGTTTGATGGTTGGTACCACTCTTCGCCAGAGGGCAGGTAAGTCCACACCCAGTCTTTAATGCTATCTCGGTAGGTAATCCTCCATTATATACTTGAGACACAGGCCGACCGGACATCAGCTGTTTGAGACACCATGGCAGTTTTGCCCCACTCGTCGATTTGGGTGTTTTGAAGTTAGGCTAGGTTTGAAGGCTGTGCTAGCCAGAAGATTCAGAGAGTTAGTACTTGAACAGTTTATATTGAAGAGAATAGATATGAATTAAAAATGTTTGTGTTTAGCTCGGAACTACATACAACTAGAATAGAGAAGAGTTCTATTCTAGGCGATATAAGTTAATGTCAACGTTCTTTGGAGTGGGTAGTATGAATCGAAAGAGAATTTGTGCTTGTAGGTTAGCATGAGGTGGTGGTGGGGTTGCTTTATTGTAATGTACTAAACTAGTACTGTTACAATAAAAGGAAGAAAGCGCAATACAAATGAAAATTAGAGAAGAAAAGTGAACCAGTTACCAGAATGCAATATCAATCTCTTTGGTTTCATACCCTATGTCATCATCTGAAGTAATCTATTTCCAGGTCAGATACAGACAATGTATTTGTTTGCCCAAATCCTTCGATGACACATCAAGACAGACCATAAGAACTACTATAGATATTACACCAAAACTGGTAGCTGCATTAGACAGATCCCAATAAGTTTATGAGATGCTGTTTATGTCCTTCAGGTGGCAGCAGAGGCGCTTGGTCATGACATTGATGAGCTTGCTATTAATCAGTCCATCATCCATCGATCCCGAGGAAAAATAAGAAAGGAATGTGCTGAATTAATAAAATCTGCGCTTCATGAATATGCTCTACTTTTGTGACAGTTCATTTGGATGGTAAACTCCTACCTTCTCAAAATTGTTATAGGTCAAAAGAAGAAAGACTACCAATAGTTGTTACAAACGCAAACAACGAACAACTAATTGGTGTTCCAAAATTACTCAATTCTTCTGGTAAGGAACAGGCACAAGCAGTTACAAGATTGGGCACTAAATTTAAAGTGCAAATCATGTGTTGTAATACAACTGCTTCAAACACGGGTCACATCAAAGGTGCCTGGTGCTTATTGAGCAAAAACTAGAAACAGAAATATTGTTTTTCCTTTGCGACATCACATCTACAAATTAGTTTTATGTAGTGTGGTTGAAAGTAGAATACCTCATGTCACATGCAGCCCAAATATTCGTTTTTTCAAATAACTAAGAGAAAGCTGGAAAAATTTAAATATTGATTATTTTCAGAATGACTAAGATTTATACAAAGGAGTTTTAATGAGACTGTATTACAGGTTATATTGGAGTTTCTTTAAAAGGAACGGCAGAAACGAATATCAAGAAGTGACTACCGTGCACTTATAGCATTATCTGTAATGTTTCTGGGAGGCGATTGAAGAGGAAAATGAGAATCTACCTTCCTGGTGTGATGCATCATGCTCTGTGGATGGAAAGAGCATTTTATTCATTAAAAATGTTTTTGCTGAGATTTTCAACTTAACCTATGTCTTGAAGATCATATATATGTTATATATGTATATATATGCTAATATACATTATATATGTTATATATGTATATATATGCCTATATATATGTATATATATTTTATTCATTGTGAAAGTGTATCTTAACCCTTTCGGGACTGTGGTCGCGTATACACAACTCCACCAATATAGACCTGTCAAACCTAATGTTGTGTAAACGTGTAATCAAGTTTTACCGGTGGAGTACTATCGTGTGTGCAAGTGTGACAAATATGATTCTTTCACAAACATCTGCTGCATTATTTTGGCTTTAGAATGAACTTTTAAACATTATAGATATATTGAAATGCACAGAAAACACAGACTACTAATGAACTCACAAATTAACCAAAAACAAAACAACAAAAAGTAGCCCCACTATGTGAAAAATGAACCTACAATTATTGATAGTGTAACCGGGTCTGACAGTGAATTTCAATCTATCATTCACCGTTTTGTGATTCTAATTCTGGCATATAACCTAATATTTTTACCAATGAAACTGATTTTGCCTTTTGGGCCCAAACCCCTTTTTTGGGCCCAAAAAATGTTTTTTAAAAGGAAAATGCCTTTGGGGGCCAAAACGCCCTTTTGGGCCCCAAACCCCTTTTTAGGCCAAACCCCTTTTTAAAAGGGCCAAACATTTTTTAAAAATTTTTAAATTTTTTAGACCATTTTTTAAAAATATTTTTTGGCTGTCCCCGGAAAACATTCTTTAAAGGATTTTAGTAAAATGCTAATAAAAGGGGGCGAGGTGTGTAGTTTTTTTTTTAAATAGTATATACTACCGGTTTAAAAAATAAAATTAAGTCTTTTCTAAATTTATTTTTTTCCCCCAAGGAAATAGCACCCAGTCCTTTAAACCTGTAGTACCATTTTTGAAATGTTGAACTTTTTACTTTGCCAAGGTTTTTTTCAAATTTTTTGAAAAACCCCATTTTTTTAAAAATGTGGGGGAGTCCCAGGCCCCCACCGGGGTTCGGATTCCACCGTTAAATTTGTAGGCCCCTTCATTTATCTCACAATCACCCTACCAATTAAAACATTGGTAAGTCCCGAAATAACCCAAGGGGGTTAGTAAACGGGGGTTCAAATAATAAAAATTTTTTGTACCTTTTTGTCCCAGAAATAAAAAGTTTTGTACCCGCCCCGGTTTTTTTTATTTAATTAGCACTTACTGGGTTCCCCAACCTTTTATAAAAATTTTTTTTTTTATTTTGAATTTTTAAATATTTTTTTTTTAAAGTTGGGCCCAAAAATATTTTTTCATTTTTTCTAAGTATATTTTTTATTTATTTTGCTAAAAAAAGAATTAATCAATCATTATTTTTTTATAATCATATTAACTTACCGAGTTTGCCCCCCGGGGTTCGCTCACATTTTTGGTTTGGGTAAATTATCTTAAATTTTTAGGGAAATTTATCTAAACCCCCGGTTTTCTCAAACTCTATACTCCTTGAGGGCCCTTTTATAAAAAATAAAATTAATTTTTAAAAAACTCTTAATTTTTGGGGAAAAAAATAACTTTTTAGTTAAAAAAAAACAAAAATGAGACATTTATTATTTTAAAAAATTTTAATTTTTTTTCTGATAAGAGCCCTTTGTAGAAGTTTATAAAAAAAAGTAAGGTTTTTTTAAGAAATTTTAATTAATTTTATTGCTTATAGGCCAAAAAAGAATATTAATTTTTTAGTCAACATAATTTAAAGGGAAGTCGAAAGAAAGGGGGGAAATTTGGGTTTACCAAAATCATCTGAAATTTCCCCTTTGGCCCCCTCGCAGTTTGAGAAACCCCGGGGGCTTTAAAATACCAAAAAACAATTTCCGGGGGACGTATGAGGCGAAAAAATTTTTATTTTAAAAGAACCCAAAAAATTAAACTACTACCTTTTAAGAAGTAAAATCTTTTTTTTTTAAATATATAATTTTAAAACTATTTTATATAAAAAAGCAAAATCTTTGCATCAAAATTTTCTCGCTTTGGCAAAAAATTGTTTTAAATTTAACCCAAAAGAAATAGTTTAAATTTACTAACTAAACATGAATTAATTTGAAAGAATCACTCTAGTACTAAGCACCTCAGCTTATCAAATAAATTGTTCTGTTAGTAATTGTTTCTTTTGGTTTTTGAAAATTTTCCCTTCCCCTTTCCCCATCATAATTTCTCTAACTCCCATTTAAAACACATAGTTTTAAGAATACTTTCTTTATCTATAGTTGTTCTTCTCCCTGCCAGCCAAATTTCGATTTTAAAACTATAGATAAAAGGTTTTTTATAACTCCCCCGCCCCTCCCTTGATTTCATGGAGTTACTTTTAAAATGCTCAGACTTGTTAGTTATTTGGAGTGGTGCATTTACAGGCATGCCAAAATACAATTTTAACGACACTGCACTGAGATGTAGTAGTTTCTATTAATTTTGTAGATTTGGATTCCTTATTCCCAACCTACTTTGAGAAATTTAGAGTCTAACGTTATTTTGGCTATCTGGGGTTTGATTTATCTTTATTATCTGTTAAAATTTTTTTTTTTTCCTAATCTCAAAAGTTTTTTTCTCTATTATACTCCTCAACCCCTATTTCTCGAATGCAATTTTAAATAATAATAATATAATAATAATAATTTATTATTATTATGTAAATGTCTATTTGTATTGTTTCCCGTACCTAATTAATACATTTAAATTCTTTACAATACAGAGAAGTAATTAAATATATTAGTTTTTTGAAAATGTTGACCTCCAAGCTCCCTTCCTCCCTTCAATTACTCACTCACCGAGAAATTTCAAATTTTAAGGTTTTTTTGGGTCATCTTGATGGTGTCTTCCTTTACTAAGGCTACTAGAGTTGTAGGGAAGGCTCGTTCACTTTACCGGCCAGCATTCAGCTCTACCTTAACAAAGCAGCGCTGCTGTAACGTCTGTCGTGAACTAGCCAAGCTTGCTTCTGTTCAGATCATGTGGGCTGTGTAGTGCAGCACTTTTTTAAATTATTTATTCAGCACCACGTCTTACTACCCGTTCGGGTTATACGCCTAAGTACTAATTACGCTAATGGATTAGGAATTGGGAAGGTTGAATTAGTGGAAGTGAACCCGCATTTGCGTGGGGGGAGAGTTTGGGAAAACCCATTGAGGAAAACCCCCCTCGTTCACCTGACCCGGAGATTCAAACCTCGATCTCCCCCTCCTCAGCAGGGGTTTAGCTCAACACGACAGCGCGTTAGCTTCTACGCCACCGAGGCGGGTGCCTCTGTTACTAACTTCTTATTTATGTCAAGTATGCTTCCAAAGTCAATGTGAATAGTAAATGTTTGTATGTTTATTGTAAGCTTTCTTATATTTTTTGCGTGAAAGGGTTACGAAAAGTGGGCATACCGATACTAAGAAAATGCCGGGTAAGCGTTGTATTGTTTGCTGTATGCAATAAAAGTAATCTAAGAGATATGGTGTTAAACACCCATGACTTCCCTAAAGATTCTGATGTCAGATGAAGATGTATTCCCTTCTGAACGAGATGGAAAATCATGATTCATATTTTATTTGCTCAAAACATTTTTTCACCTAATGAATATGAACAAGACCTTCAGCCCTAAACTGCTGTAATTTCCTTAGAGGATATTACTGAAAGCTCAATGCCAGGTCTGAAGTTTCGCAGCCCCTGCGTGTGCGAGGGAGGTGGAGCTTAGATGAATACGTCAGAGACAAGTCATCCAGATAAGAGGAAATACTCGGTGAAAATGACAAACGCCTAGTCCTCTTTTACTTGTTCTTCTTTTTTCAAGAGACAACACTCTCGAGCACACAGAAGGGATGGGGTAATTATCTTGGGGAGGACAGCAGTTTTAAAGAAAGAAAAGAATAGTAAAAACGGGATTGTACTCTTTGTTTGCTCTTTCGGGGTTTTTACAGGCGCTGGACTGGTTTTCTTTTTTTAACCAAGGTCTCGGCCCAAGCGTGGTCCTTTTTCTACCACCTAAGTAAAGTTGCCATTTTGTAGTTCATAAACGAACATATCTATTTTCAGAAAATAAAAATACTATATTTTATACCATTCACTAATCCATCTAGTAAAAGTAATATAACCTAGAAAAAAATGATTGAGACTTTTTTTTGATGAAAGTGTTAGAATCTACATTAGGCCCTATGCCCCCGTGTAACGATGCACCATCTATTTAACGTACAAGTCTTGTTTCAATCGTGCGGGAAAACCAATAATTTTATGGCCTTTGGGTATTTAAAGTAAAAAACGCTTTTAAAGTCTGAAATTGGACATGTTTACACGAAGTAAAAAAAAAAATTAAAATTGTAAACCTCTTAAAAAATTTTTCAGAAAAACATGAAACAGTCGACTAATGATTTTTTAAAAATATATTTTGAGTTAAAAAGGGTTAATTATGTTAGATTACAAAAATCTTTTCAAATTTAATTATATAAATAAATATATATATTGTTGAAGGCCCTTTCCCTAGACACGTTGTGGCATTTTGAATTTGTAGAGCATATGTCACGACTTCAGATCCGCATGATCTCGAGTGATTTTAGACATTTGGGAATTGGTAGGTAAGTTTGAAAACTGTACTCTAAAATGGGACAATGCCACCACATCTCTTTCCAAACACTAATTTATGTACATGTACAAAGTGTATTCAATTTTACATTCATATAATAGCAAAAACAATTTTAGTTTCCTAGATTAAAAGGCTAGAAAATGTTAAAATATTTTTAAATATATTTTCCCATGACATAGTAATTTATTACAAAGGATAACGCTTTTTTTTTTTAAATCTGGAAACAGTCTTCAAGTCTTCATTAAATCTTGTATTCATTGGTAATAATTTAAGATTTGAATTTCAGTCAATTTATTTTGGGGAAGTTGTACACTTTAGAACAGCCGGTAGGTAACCGTGTGCCTACTGACCTAGGGATCACGGGTTCTAATCCAGGCATGATTGAAAGTATATCATTGGTTAGTTATTATCGGCTGGAGAAATGGTGATGTTTTTGCTCTAGATTATTTTTAGTTTGGGGGAAAAATCAGTGTGTTCATAAAATGTACGATAAAAAAATCTTCAAATAAAAAATCTGTGGTTTTAAATTTATAAAATAAATTTTTTCCATATTTTCATTCAATTGCTATTTGCACTTCACTTTAAACCCTTCTCACCCTTACTCTATTATAGATATGATTTAAATTAGTGAAAGATGCTGATATCGCAAAAAAATTACGATAGGCCCAGCTTTGCTGAGCACCATTGAATTACACTACTGAAAAACAGTCGGGAAAATGTAACTGATGTAGGCTTTTCTTAAAAAAGCAAAGGTGATCTCTTTTTGCTAAAAATTTTTAGTGTTGTGTTTGTGTTCTTTATTTAGTGAAATCAACATTCTGTTTGGGTTGTTTGTTTATTTTATTTGTTTATCATTCACACCTTACTACCCTTTAGGTATACATGCATGTGAAACGTCCTAATGGGGTGGAGGCTCAAACTACAAGAAAGGTACATACAAAAAAGGGGGGACATCAGGAGTGAATGCAAGGAGTTCTGTCTTTTAAAGGTTTTAAAGACAACATTCAAATTTCATCAGATCTCGCAACTCCCACCTGTCGCAGAGTAAAACATATGGATAGTCCATCTCAAGAGAAGGTAAAGAATATAACTGCCCCTCATTTCACCATATTAGAAAAAACTTAAATTACTTCTCGTATACCTAGGGTATGGTGGGTGAATTCTTATATTATAAATCACTTTCAAGAAGATATTTGTAGAATAAGAATATCAAATTTATTTAAAAGGATTAAATATTGAACATCAAATATAGTTGTAATATATATAATTGTTAAAAATTTATGTTTTCACCAAAACGTCGTAAAAAAGTTATAGTATTATCAGTAGATTTTAGAAAGTTCATAACAAACAATAATCATTTACTCTACTTTAGCGTTACAAAACTTTTATGGGCTTGTTTGTGATGATTTAAGATACGTTACAAGAGAAAACTTACAATAATATGGTTTATATCTTAACATTTAAAAATACCAAGCGTATTTACACTTAATAACCTCCTTGAAAAAAACAAAAGAAAAATACCCTAAATTGGTATCCCCCAAATTTACTCCGAATAATTTATAACATAAATAGTCACGAGTCAATAGCAAAGGTACAAAAGTTTTAATTCTAAGTTCAACCAACTCAATGTTCCCGCGAACATGCATTTAAATTTTTCACAGAAATATGAGTTAAAAAAAACAAACATTCTATATTGATGAAAGAAAATCGTATCTCTCAAAAGTTAATAATCGATTTTATCCAGCAAGGATTACGACTCGATTTCGCATTGTGATCCCAAACGAGGTCACATTAAATTTACTACAATGCTCCATATTTTGAGATAAATTGAAATGACGTCAAAATGAATTTAGAAAAATTAATATTAATACAAAGCTAAGTTAGAGTTGCCAGAAAATAATTTAGATCTTACATTATAATACGAATGAAGCCGGAGCTTCTCCTATTCCTAGTACGGTTAAGGCCCAATTGTGTCGATAGTAGGCTCGATGCCCGTATAAATACAATCTGCCACAAGGGGGAAAAGAAGGGAGACATTGGGGGGGAAAACATTTAGGATCGCCAGGGAACATATGCGCATCCCTAAAACGAACTTCGGGGAAGGTTCGTGCCGGTCGGGAATCTTCACGATGTGGATATCCGCATTGCGTCAGTCGTCCACTTTACGGGCGTCGCCGATTTGCGTCCATTCTTCAAGTTAATATTAGATTTGGGCATAGTAGCTCCACCTTTCACATCTGATAGAAGGCTGCGAACCGCCACCACAATCTTTTCCACATCAGGTCTGCATCACCAAGCCACTTCTCTCGCGGCATGCGCACGGGAAATAAAGGAAGGGGAGGGAGAGACATAGAAAACACGGACTCCTCGGGGCCCTGCACACAAAAAAAAACAAAAAGCAGTAAACAGAATTAAATGTTCTCATCCCTAACTTAATTAGGGCCCTTATCCAATGTTCAAAAATTTTTTATATATTTATTTTTTTTTTCTCTCGCTTCATACGGGGGAAAAAAGGATTAGACTATTTATCACATGGTGCAGTTCGTAGTTTCAATGGCCGCCTGGTTTGGGCACAGAATCAGCCAGTCATTAGCCTCTCGGTCCCACTATTCCACTGTTTTGCACTTGTCACTACTACGAGGATGTATCTTGATTGGGTATACACTATTTTCGGCACATAAAAAAAATGTACATATATTTATATCATTCAAAATACTTTGCCCTGGGCCCCAGGAGTAGCAAAAAATAAACAACCCCTAACCTACCATTTACTTGCTAACGTTATAAAATATATCTAAGTAATATATATATGTATTATATTTTAGTTATCCCAATACCCTAAACTCACATAAAAAATTAAAAAAAGGCCCCACACCATTATCCCTAGGGACAATTGGGCTCAAACCTTAGGGTGGGAAGATAAAACTTTTTTTAAATGGCTAACATGACTCGCCTAGAAATGGATACATCCTTCACATTCTTGAGATGGACGGTCACGGGGTCAGAAACTTGTCAACCGTCATGGACCACTCCACCTCGGGCACAACTTCGCTGATCTCTTCTCCCCCGGGAGGAGCTAAAAGGAATTCCCTACTTTAAACGCTATCCCCACACAGAAGGGAACGGGGAGTCTCCCTTATTATAAGTAGTAGCCACCCTTCTTGTAGCCTTTTAGGTGATCGGGGCCACGTTGACATCTATCCTTATGGGAGGAGTCATCATAATTTTTCTAATAATGGGTCTATGTTCCAAATGGCTAATTGGGGGTGATTCAACTCTTCTACCAGAAAGATGGAAGCAGGAGAACAGCCAATAGAATTGTGGAAAGCAGAATTGAAAGCTAAATTCAAAAAATCCAAGTCTTGATCCCACGCATTCTGCGTCTCAACTGTGGTAAATAGTAAGAGCTATGACTAAGTTGGGGTTTTGAATTTTTCCACCTGGTTGGGTCCGGGGTGGTAGGGGCTAGTGGTCACATTTTTTGATTCCCCAACCGAAACACATATTTTTGAAACAGCTAGATCGGAAACAAGGACCATTATCATGACCACAACACGTGGTGCTCCAAATAATGCCCACACTCGTCTGCAGAGGGCGTTGACAGTAGTGTAGCCTTCATATTGCGCAAGGGGATCAGAACCACGAATTTGGGAAAAAGGCATCTACCAAAATAAGGATACACGAATTACCTAAAGTGGAACGGGTGATTGGCCCAATATAATCGATGAAGGACCTTGTCCCAGGGACGTTGGGCAACATCGGCCGAATGGGGGCCCAACTCTGGAATTTTGGGCGGGTTTAGCCTTTTGGCAGCTCTCACAATGGCTAACCCACTCCTTCACATCGTTATACAAACCGGGCCAGAGAATTCCTTAGTAATTTTCCTAAAGGTTTTTAAAACTCCAAGATGGCCCCATATGCAGAATCATGAAAATATTTCAGCAACATAGATGCACCGCCCTTGGCAAAAACCACTTTCCTCACTTCCCTTTCGAATTCGTAAACAACTAATAGCCCCTTAAATATTGCATATGACCCTATTTTCTCCCCTAGATATCCGTCTCTTAAGTCTACACACCACGGATGTTATTTTGGGGGTTTCCCCAAATCGACGTAAAAGTTTCCCAGGAATGGACTGAAAACACAGGAAGCAGGAGCTACCTCGAGAGAACCAATAGGAGAGTTATCTTCCCCCATGCGGGACAGGCATCTGCCACAACGTTATGTTTCCCGGAAATGTGGTGGGTGGAGAACTTGAAACTGGATAGTCCCCAAAACCCCACTCCCCATTTTCCCTAGCTGCTTGGGGTGACCCCACATCCACGCAAGAGCCTGGTTATCGGTGTAGAGCTCGAATTCTCGTTGCTCTTTGGTAGTCGGCGAAACGCTCAACGCCTGTGACACAGGGGAGACATTCCTTTTCATAGGCGCTGTATCGCCTCTCGGCATCGGTGAGAGTTCGACTAGCAAAGGCTCCGCCGGACTCCCTCCGATGACCTCTGAGACAACACAGCCCCCCGAGCCACAGACGAAGCATTTAACATGAAGGAGAAATGGGTAGAAAAATCGGGCATCCTTATACTGGGGGAGATAAGCTTTTCTTTCAATAGGTTAAAAGCCCGAGCCTGCTCCTCACCCAACAAAAGGGGACACCTTTCCTCTTTAGAGCATTGAGCGGAGCGGTAATCTCTTTAAAAGGGTGGGACAAATCTGGCGTAATAGGCACACATGCCAACAAAACGCATCACGCCCTTTAGATTTGAGGGGGGAGGGTAATTAATGATGGGCTGATTCGCTCGGGTCTATAAGGAGGTTTCCCTCAGAAATAACATACCCCAGGTATTTGTGGAGGGTTTTGCCCAAGTAACCTTATCGGGATTTAAAGGTCAGGCCTGCTCGCCTTAAAACGAGTCAACAACTTCCTCTAAATGCACTAAATGATCCTCAAGCGAAATTGCTTATTACACAATATGTCATCCAAGTAGTTAAAAAAACATAATCGTATTTAAAGTCAGACAACACGTGGTCCATACGCGACTTAAGGCTTGTCCGCCTAACTACAGCCAAGGGGGACACGGTTAAATTCGTATTGTCTCCACGGAGTGACAAAAAGCAGTAAACCTTTTTGAAGACTCTGTCAAGGCGCATTGCAAAAAGCTTGCGTTGGATCAATCAGGCTAAATAACGAGCTCTACCAAAATGCTGAAAGGTGATTCTACGCTAGGCATTGGGTATGGGTCAAACTGGATCTTTTTGTTGACTTTTTCCTTTAATCGACGATAAGTCTGAAGCCTCCCCTTTTTTTGGGTATGATAAAATGCAGGACTTGCATACGGTGAGTTCGAGGGGGGATGACCCCTTTTGATTCTAAATCATTGATCAACTCCCGAAAAACCTTCATCTTGGGGGGAGCACATGAGTAACGGGCCTGATTAATGGAATGTTGTCACTCATTACGATTTCATAAGGCAGGACGTTTACAATACCTAACTGGTAGTAATGACGTCTGAAAACTTAGATGCAGACCCCTAATGGCTATTTTACCATCATCAAACAAACATAAAATATGAAAAATATGATTTTGTATAAAACGGGATTTTAACCCTGGGCGAAAACCCAAACTTAACTCCTCCTAGCCAGGGCAATGACAGCACCAGTTCCCCACAGGAAGTCATTACCTAAGATTAAGTTGTAGGGTAATGATGGAACACAATACAAGTCCCTCTTCCAAGAAAACCCCTTTATTTTTATGGAAAGACTTTACTTTCTCACTAACCTTAAGGAGGTTGCCATTGCCTAAGACAAAGGCCTTAACACCGACTTTCCCCACCAGTATCTTCCCAATTATTTAAACTATTCCAAAAATCAACACTAATAAACGAAGCACTTGAACCAGTGTCAAGTAAGGCGAGCCAGGCACGGATCTAATTGAGAAATCCAACAACAGGGGAAAGGGGGATAGAAGATTTGGAAACTTCACGCGCGGCGGCCCCCTTACTACCACCACGCGTCCACGTTTCCCGAGGGGCCCCTCCCACTGAAAGGGGCCCTAATTGACGGCAAGATAACATGGACGTGGGTTAATCAGAAGATCTCCTTGACCTATTCCCGCCTCTTTGCCTAGTAGTGGACTAGAACCCCCGTTCATAATAGGCCTGGTAATAGTCGCAAGTTGGGGGGGTCTTTCCTGTCTGAAGTTACGGTGGTACCTGCACGGGAAATTCATACAATATTCCCTCTCGGCCAAAGTGAACCCCCTATACTGGACGCCAACAGGGAAAGCTCGGAAACAGTAGTGGCCTATAAGAAAATATGAATGTCTCCTTGTCAAAGGGGACACATTTTCAAGGTAATATCCACTATGTCATTCTCAGGTACATTAATACCCAACACTTCAATCGCCTCAGAGATAGCCAAGATAAATAATCGAAAGGGTTCCTGAGGAAACTGAAAACGGCGAAGTTTTGCTTATACAGGGAGTCCTTATCTCTTTTAGGGCACTAGAGATTCTAATATGCGACTTTTCACCCTAGTCCAGGGAAGACCTAGCTGAATACACTAGTGATTAAGTGTGCCAGAAATCCGACGTCTTGCCAATACATAAGGTTAATAACTCTAAGTCCCCTACGAGTCTGAGTTTTCCAAACTCTATGAACCTCTACCAAAAAGTTAAATAATTCCGGGGGTGATAACCCATCGCACACCGGCCAAAGTCTAACGCGCTCGCTAGCGACCTTACTTTGTGTTTTGGAGAGAGTACTAGAAATATGTGACTAGTGGCGGGGACAACGGGGGGAATTGGGAGTCCACTAAGCCCCTCTATCACTACAGGCTCAAGTTTGTGCTGATCCCCATCCTCACAAGAAGGCTTTGGGTAACGTTATAAAACAGTGTCCTTATTATTAGGGTCGCTGGACTTACAAATATTCTCGGGGCAGCAAGGACCGGGAAACAGCAACTGTTGCCTGGGGGGGAATGGGATTTTCCTCGCCTTGAGCTCCTCACGCAGATCGGAGCCGCTGAGCAGGTAGATTTCAGACCGCGAGCTGATCTTTCTTTCCCGAGGCAGGTCCATGGCAGTCGTGTGATTCATGAAACAGAATTACAAAAAATTAGTTAAACAACACGCAAGATGCAATCACTCTGAGCGCAGAGTAGCGCAGATTTTGAAACGTCCTAATGGGGTAAAGGCTCAAACTACAAGAAAAGGACATACAAAAAAGGGGGGACATCAGGAGTGAATGCAAGGAGTTCTGTCTTTTCAAGGTTTAAAGACAACATTCAAATCATCAGATCTCGCAAATCCCACCTGTCGCAGAGTAAAACATATGGATAGTCCCTCTCAAGAGAAGGTAAAGAATTTATACTGCCCCTCTGTTCACCCTATTAGAAAACTTACTTAAATATACTCTCGTTATACCTAGGGTATGGTGGGGATCTTTATTATAAATCACGCAAAAAGATATTGTAGAATATAGAATATCAAATTTATTTTAAAAGGATTAAAAAATTGAACATCAAATATAGTTGTAATATATATAATTGTATAATATTTTGTTTTCACCAAACGTCGTAATATTTGTATTATCAGTAGATTTTAGAAAGTTCATAACAAACAAATAATCATTTACTCTACTTTAGCGTTACAAAACTTTTATAGGCTTTTTTGTGATGATTAAGATACGTTTCAAGAGAAAACTTACAATAATATGGTTTTTATCTTAACAGTTAAATACCAAAGCGTATTTACACTTAATAACCTCCTTGAACAAAACATAAAAAAAATACCCTAAATTGGTATCCACAAATTTACTCCGAATAATTTATAACAATAAATAGTCTCGAGTCAAATAGCAAGGTACAAAAGTTTTAATTCTAAGTTCAACCAACTCAATGTTCCCGCGAAAGCATTTAAATATTTCTCACAGAAATATCGAGTTAAAAAAAAAACTTCTATATTGATGAAAGAAAAACGTATCTCTCAAAAGTTAATAATCGATTATTATCCGCAAGGATTACGACTCGATTCGCATTGTGATACAACGAGTCACATTAAATTTACTACAATGCTCCATATTTTGAGATAAATTGAAATGAAAGTCAAAACTGAATTTAGAAAAATTAATATTAAACAAAGCTAAGTTAGAGTTGCCAGAAAATAATTTAGATCTTACATTATAATAAAGAATGAAAGCCGGAGCTTCTCCCATTCCCAGTACGGTTAAGGCCCCAATTTTGTCGATAGTAGGCTCAGATGCCCGTATAAATACAATCTGCCACAGAGGGGAAAAGAAGGGAGACATTGGGGGGAAAACATTTAGGATCGCCAGGGAACATATTGCGCATGCCCAAAACGAACTTCGGGGAAGTTGTGGCCGGTCGGGAATCTTCACGATGTGGATATCCGCATTGCGTCAGTCAGTCCACTTTAAAGGGGTCGCCGATTTGCGTCCCATTTTTTTTCAAGTTAAAATTAGATTTGTTTCGGTCATGCGGGAAATTACGTCCGACTTGTGTCTATCTTGCATGGAGCCTCGGGCAGCGGGCAAACTGGGTAAATCAGCGCCTTGTTGTTGTTTTTTGAGTCTATGGTACACCATCCGATGCTACAAATCTCCCCCTTGAAGGGGCCCAAGGGGGGGGGAGTAGGCCATCACATCCTTCTACTTCTATCTTGGCGCCAGAATTGTCCTCCAGGACCTTGTAGATCGGATGTGTGTGTCCGCTGCGACACGAAGGGATTAGGCACAATGCCCCCAAAGCCAGGTCGTTCAAACTGCCCACCATAGTAGCTCCACCGTTCACATCTGATAGAAGGCTGCGAACCGCCACCCCAATCTTTTCCACATAGGTCTGCATCACCAAGCCACTTCTCTCGCGGCATGCGCCGGGATAAAGGGAAGGGGGAGGGAGAGACCCTCCGATGCTACACATGTGTATTAAATGTGCTAACTAGTTAGGGATAGGAATGGTTCAATTTAGAGGAAGTGACTCACTTTGCGTGAAGGGAGAGTGAAAAAGTGTTTATGAAATACCACCCTCAGTACAACCAGCAAAATGCGAACCCAAGTTCTGCGTCTGCGGCAGTCCCGTTTATTTCAAGAGCGATGCCTTAAATTTTAGACCTTTCGGATACCAAAGCGGGTTGTTTGGTTTTTTGGGAAAGTTTTTTTATAAATGTTTGTCTTTAATCATATTCATTTTTTTTTCCCTATACTCAATAAATTTTTATTTTTTTGGATAATATTTAATGTTATCTTTAATATAATTTCTTTTTAAACTTTCCCTTTTTTCTAAACTTCACAAGCCTACAGCGTTGAATAAGGTTTTCATTGGGATAGTTTTTTTTTTGGCGACTTCTGTCCTGGGATCCCAGTTTCCGTTAAAACCCCCTTGGTTTTTTTTTTAATGGGGAGTTAAAATAAAGTTGCTTTTCCCAAAAACCAAACAATATTTTAAAGGGGATAAAACGTTTCCCAAAAGACTGGATTTTCTTGTAAAATGTTTGTATTTACTCATTTCCCTTTTTAGTTTTTTCAAGGTCCTATATCTAACAATATTTTTTTTTAATTACCGAAAATTAAGTAGAGGGCCTCTAACGTGTTTAAGTAATTTTCCCCTTTTCCCAAATTTTTTTAAAAATTTAAAAGGGGCTTTCAAAATCCATAGTAGTTTTTTATAGCAAAAAAAATTCTTAAAAATTAAAAACCTTTTTTTTAAATATTTTGATTTGGCCCTTGCCTCATTTTTTTTATTTAGATAAAAAAAAGCCTTCTAAACTATTTTTTTCTTAAAAGTTACTTTAAATTCTAGAAGCTTTTGGGGTGTGGTCTCTCCAGAAAATTTTTTAAAAATTTTTTAATGCACATGGGAAAACCCCCTTTTGGGTTCTTTTTAAGGAAATCTTTTATTTTAATTTTCCCAATTTACGCCCAAAGGGGTGTGAAATGTATTAGGAAAAAGAAACTTTTTTCCTGGGGGCTAATTCCCCCCCATGGGCATCCCCCCCCTTCCCCGTCGTTTTCCACCCCACTGCCCCAAAAAGTTTTTTATAAGAATATTTTAAAAAATTTTGCTTTTCTTTAGGGAAGCTATTCAGAGTGGGTCCTTTCCCGGGTTTTTTTTTTCCATATTTTTTAAAATTTTATTAAAGCGATAAAATCATAAGACTCGGGAAGTTTTTAGAGTTTTTTTAAATTTGGGAAATAAAAAATTAATGCACCCTCACAAAAGCAATAAATTTCTTACAGCTGTGTGTGTGTTGGTGCGTCCCTCCCTCTTTAAACCCATAATATTTGAAAAAACCAAAAGGGGGGCCTCCCTTTGCCCTTCTGTGGACACTCTAGGGAAAAAAAAACTGGAATTTTTTTAAAATGTCCCCGGAAATTTGGTAAAATTGCGACTAAACTAGCTAAGAATTTTTGTAGTTTTGGAAAAAGCATTAGTGACAGAAATAAAATTTTAATTCAAAAACGTAATTTTTTTTTTCCTCAACTTTAAATTTTAAAATATCTGAATAGTCGTCAAACTTTTGAAATAGTAATTGTTTCCCAAATTTTAATTTGGGGCACTTTTTTTTTGTGGCTAATCAAGAAATGGGAAAAGGGAAATTGCCAATAAATGGCCCCCTAAATCAATTTTTCCGGGAATCCGGACTACCAGATTTTTTAATTCTAAGGTAAATCAATTAAAGGTATTTGGGTTTGGCCTAGGATTTTATTTTAAATTTTTCAAAATTTTAGATAAGTTCACTTACACAAAAAAAAATTTTTTTAAAAAATTTTTTTTTTCTAGAGATAAAAAATAAATAAATAAAATTTTAAAACCCTAATTTTTTTAAAAATTTAATTCCCAAAACATATTTTATTTTTTTTTAAATTTTTTTTGAAGACCCAAAATGTTTTTTTTAAAAGTTTTTATTTCCCTTATTTTTTTAATATTACAAAAAAAAAATGGCAATTTTCCTTTTCCCTATAAAAGTGATTTTAAAAGGTTATTTTTTACTTTAAGGGGTTTTTTTTCCTTTTTTGATCATTTTTCCGCTCTATTTAGATACAAAAAATCCCTTAGAAGTTTTAATTTTTTTTTGTACGGTAAAAATAACAAATATTTTATTAAAAAAACATATTTAAAAAAACCCAAATAGTTTTGAGATATAACCCAAATAAAAAAACATAAAATTTGGGGAGATTTTTTAAAAATATAAAATTTTTATTTGCTTTTTGGGTGAAAAAGAAAAACCCTTTTATTACATTTCGCAATGTTCTGAAAAATCTTTTTGCCATGGAGAAAGGGGAATTTTAAATTTAGCAGCTTGTATTTAATTTCCTTTATGCCCTTTGGGTGGAGTTTTTTTTTAAAAAAATTGGGGGAATCTATTATTTGGGTTTCAAAAACTATTACAATTTTTAGAAAATCAGTCCTTTTTAATATAAAGGAGGGGAAAAAAGGATGTGGGGTTTGCACCGTCTTTCCGAAACCATTTTTTTTTTTTAATAATTTAAGAAACCCAATTTGATTGAAATAGGTGTTTTTTTTAAAGGGTTTTTATTTATTTTTTCCCAAAATTCTAACAAATTACCAAATTTTTAACAACTAAGTTTTCTTCCATTATTTTGAAAAATAAAATTTAAACCCGAGCGGCTTGGTACTGGGGGACTCAAACCTCAGCCAATCAAAAGGGGCCTTTATTCTTTGGTTTTTTATTTTCCGTTTTTTTTAAAAATTTGGTGAATCTAAAAAAAACCCCTTTTTCATTCGCTAAAAATTTTTTAATAAATTCCCCGGTGGTTTTATAAATTTCCATCATCACTGGTTAATGATAAAAAAGTTTAAGAAAAGGGTTTTGATTGGGTTTTAAAGTTATGTTTTATAAAAAAATTCAGCAAAAACCTTATTTTTTAAAAATCTTGGTAGATGTAAAAAAATACCGTTGATTTTTTCATTTTTTCCAAAGGGGATAGGTTTTTAAAAAAAAATTACTGGTAAAAAAATTTTTACTTTTGGTGATTCTAAAATTTCACCAGAAATTTTTATAAAATAATAAATTTTGAATCCCTTCGCATTAATATTTTAAAAATATTTCTCTTCATACATATTTTTTTAAAGGGAAATTTAAAAACAAGGGGATAAAATTTTTTTCGAAAGCCCAATTACGCCCCAAAACCAAATCATTTACCCAATTGACCCTTAAAAATTGTTGTGATTATTTTTTTTAAATTTAATTAAAAAAATTTGTTTTATTTTTAATTTTTTAGGGGAAAAGAAAAATGGGCAATTTTTTTTGACACAACCCCTTATTAAAAATTCAAAAAACGACCCACAATCCCCATAAATAAAACTTTTGGTTTGGGAAAATTTTAAACCCAAAACCACAGTCAAAATTTTTAATTTTATAATATTCTTTAATTTTTGGGAAAATTATATATTTTGTTTTTAGCACAAAACCACGAAAAAAATTAAAAAAACAAGTCAAAATTGGGAAAGGGGGATTTTTTAGCCTATTTTTTCCCTTTGGGAAGCCTAATAACAAAAGTTTTTCGCCTCATTTTGGGTTTTAAATTTGGGAATTCTCAAGGGCCATTGCCTTACATTTGTCACCTTTTGTTTGTCTCAAAAACCTTTGTTATTTTGGGTGGTTTTTCTAATCGCAGGGATGGTCTGCTTTGGATCTACAAGCTCGGGCAGGGGGAAAATTTCTAGTTTGAACGGTCATTTTTTTTTCCATGTGGTTACCCCAAAATGCATCGTTTTCTGAATTCTTTCTCGCCCTTTATACCCACATTTTTTAAATAAAACAAAGAGGCAATAACTTCTCCGGGTCACTTGAAGTTTGGCCCTTTTCACTTGATAGAAATGTTTTTTTTGTTAATGGGGTTTAATTTCTCTTTTGTCCTTGTTTATTTTCAAAAAGTAAATTTTTTTTTAAAAACGTTTTTCTGGTTCTTTTTCCTTGCTGGGGGTGGACACTTCACTTCAAAAATTGGTGAAAAACCTTTTAGACCATGGGGATTTGCTCCCAATTTAAATAATTGGGGATCAAAAAAGGCCCAAAAGGCTCAACTTTAATATTCATTTTTTTTTCAAGGGGCCAATTTTCCATTTTTCTCTTCATCTCTACCGTACAAAATTGCATCTGTTCAAAACATCATAGAGCTTTAACCTTTGAACGCCTTTTAAACAAAGTGTGGGGAATCTCGAAAAAGGGTCCAAAGTTAGGGGCCCAGTGAGAGTTTTCCCCCGTCCCTTTTTTCCCCATCGCCCAAATTTTTTCTTTGGATGTTCCCTCTTTCAAGCTCCTACTTTCTCTGATGTGCTTTGGGAAAAGTAGCTTTTAAATCTAATTTTCTCTCAAATCAAATTTTTTCCTAACCATATCGGGCTTTTGACCCAAAAGGGCCCATATTTTTTGTCATTATTAAAACAACCTAGGTCTAAATGGTTCTTTTTTTCCCACTTTTGCGGAAAGACTTCTTTTTTCTTTAAATTTTGGGACAAAAGTCTTAAACATCTCCTCTTCTTAGTAAACTTGGGGGACCGGTTTGGTACATTACTTTGTGAATTTTAATAGAGGAGTTTTATTTTGAAAAAAAAACACAGCAGAAAGACTTCTAAAAGAGTGGGAAATATTAAGGCAAAAATAAACCCCTTTTCTCACGGTAAGGTAAAAACAGGGGGTCCCAAAAACCCTTTGGCCCCCCATCCCATTTATTGGGGCCCAAAAACCCAAAAAATAATTTCCAAAATAAATTCCTAAATATTCTCATTTTTAACTTAGACTAGGGTAGCGAAATTTTATTAAAATTTTAAATTAAGGGACAAAAACTTTTAAAGTTTATGCTTAGAAAGTCTACCGTTTACTTAAACAGCAGCTAGGGACTCGATTTCCGTTTATTTATGGGGACTTTGTTAAAAAATTGTTTGTTTACCGTACGTAAAAACCTTGTGTTAATTGCGTGAAAAAATTTTTGATAAATATTTTTTTGATTGAATATCTATGTAACGCAGTGTCACAGAAATTGCCCGTTTTTGCATCGAAATTTTTAAAAAATTTCAAAAAATTGGCATCATTTTTTCATAGCCATATATAAAGTTCTCTGAAAAAAACATAAAAACCGTTAAAAATGAGCTATTTCTCCAGGTGGGACGAAAAGAATTCTAAATTTATTAATAACTCGTTTTTTTAAAACTCCATGGGGGGACAATCAAGGCTGAAAGGGCTAAAAAAAAGTATTTGTAAAAATTTTTCCCTACAATGATTAGAGCAAAAAAAGGGATAGTGTTTTCCCTCACAAAGGGCATAGTGATAATTTTGCCACGCCAACACACTTTTTGATTAAACGAAAATTTAAGGTTTACCCCAAAGAAAAAAATTTTGGTTGTAAAAAAACTGGGCAAAAAAGAAATCTGATCGGACTTTATTTCAAACAGAGAACTTAAATTAAATCAGAGGACTAAATCACCGAAAATTCAAAGGATTCCTCAAGGGAAAAACCGACCCCAAATAGGGTGCCCTTTTTTACTCCCAACAGGGCAAGGTTTTGAAACTTTAGAGGAAATCAAAGAAAAAAAAATTACATCTCATTTTTAGCAAACAATGTTCAGTTTTCCCAGGCAAAACTAAGATTTTAAAATTTGAAGTAAAAAGTACAAAATTTCTCGCTGTAAAAAAAATTTTTCCCCTCACATAAAATTTATTCCGGGCTAGAAATTTTGGGGGCACATCACCGAACCCGGGAAACTTTCTGAAAGTTTTTGTGATTTAAATTGTGAAAAATTCCTTTTCAAGATATTTCCCAAACTTTTATTTTGATTTTAGGTTTTTAAGGGTTTGGGCAAGGAAAATGGAAACGCCCTTTTTTTTAAAAAAATTTAAAAGTAAAAAATATTATTTCAAAATTTTTCGTTTATTTTTTTTTACCCGGGGGGTGGGGGGGGGTTTTTTAACCCTATCCCCCCCCTGGGGAATCCCCACTTTTTTTAAGATATTTGATTACCCGGATTAGCTTTTTTTAAAAGCACTAATTTATTTACGTAATTTTTATTATTCGGGGCCCCCTTTCCCCCGGGAAAATTTTAAAACCCCCCCGGCGTTAAAAAAAAAGTCCTAACGTACACCCCTTTTTGTGAAAAGGGAAGACTTTTTTTTTAAATTAAAAGGGTTTTTATTGCAATCTTTTAAATTATACAAATAAATTTTTTTTCCTTTTTTGAAAAAAAATTGATCTGATTAAAAAAATTTTTTTTTTTTTTAAATAGTAAATTGAGCTTTTTTTAAGGGTTCCCTTTTTTCTTGCTGGTTTTTGATTTGCAATGGTAGTTTTGGGTAAAGGGTTTTTTTAAAATTTACCCCAAATTTTTTTTTGGGGTAAAATTGAAAACTTTTAATTTATTCCCAAGGGGTTATTTTTTTAACGGGGCCTTTTAAATAGAATAGTTGAAAAAAAAAAAAAACAGTCAAAATTTAAAACTATATTAAAAGGGTGTTTTTTGGAAATCCCCCTTCCTTTTTTGGTTCTGAAAAAGCGCTATAATTTACCCAATATCAAAGTAATTTTTCCTGATGGAACGGCAAACAACATCTTTCAAAATTTCAGTTTTCAAAAAGGGGGGATGTGTGGCTCTCATTTTAAGATAAACCGTTATTTTGCCCCCAAGAAACTTTTTTTTTTCTATTACAATTAAAATATTTGAAATTGTCTCCAAAATGCTTTTTAATGGTATAAAAATTAAAATTAAAAAATAGGGTTTTAAAAAGTTTTTTTTTTAAAACCCCGCGTCTTACAAACCTTTGGGGGGTTTAAAGCTTTTTTAATAATTTAAAAAAAGGGGTTTTTGGGATTGGGAAAGGGTTTTAAAACCAATTTTAATATGCCCTCTTTTACTTGGGGGGAAGGTAGTAAACCTTTTGGGAAAAACCCACCCCTCATACCCCCGACCTAGTTTTTCCAAACCCTTTAAAAATTCCCCCCCATGGGCCATTTTTATAGTAAAAATTGCGAGGTAGAGCTTTAGATCCGGGGCCACCAAAGGGGGGTGTATAAAAAAAAAAAAGTCTTTTTATTATTTTTTGTAGGAAAGGGAAATTTAATTTTCCCAAAGGCCCTTTTTAAAATTTTTGTAATTAATAAAAATTCCCCCTTAAATTTTTTTTGGGGGGCTTAATACAACCCGGGGGAAACACCTTTTAAATTTAAAGCTAATGAGTTGGAATGGGTAAAAAAACCCTTAGTTAAAATGTACCCAAATTTTAAAGGGAAGACGTGAAAGGAAAACTTTTAAAAAAAAAATAAAATAGCTACACCCCCCGGGATTTAAACCCCCAAAGACTTGTAAACCAAAAACCACTTTTAAATAAATTTGGGTTTTGTACGTCTTACATTTTTGGGTTTTTTTCACAATTTTTAATATTTTTTTTAGGATTCACGACAGCCTATAGTAGTTTGGGAAAAAAGATATGTTTAAAACAAATAAAGAAAATACAGTATTTAAACTTTTTTTTTTTAGGATTTTTTTAAATTTGGGTCATTGATGGGTTTATAAAAAACAAATTTGCAAGTTTAAAAAAATATTTTTTTAAACCCTGTCAAAGAATGATTCTTTATGAATGTTTTTCAACACATTTTTTTTTCACTGGGTTTTCCCCATACAACTACGGGCCCAAACGTGGCATATTTGTTTCGATATCACCTTTAATATACCCCAAAAATCCAAATTTTTAAATTTTATTGGAAAAATTTCAATGGGGCCATCGTTTAAAAACCCAAATTTATTAGGAAGGTTTTTGATATTTTCTTAGCTGAAAATTACCCTTTTTATAGTTTAAAAATTTAAAATTTTTCAGCTTTACATTTTTTTATTTAAAAAATTAGAAATTTAAAATTGGGAATTACATTTCCCCAAAATTAAAAAATTTTTAAAGATTTCCCTTTTTTTTCCAATATTTTTTAAATTTTCCTATTCCTCGTCTTTTCTTACGGGGGGCGCAAAAATGTAGATGTGATTTATATAAAACCCCTCTTCTTTTTTGTAAAACCCCAAGTTTTTCATTGGACTTCTCAAGACAAACGTCAAAAACTAATGTAAAATAAATGTCTAATGAGTTTTTTCTGATTCCTATCTCCTTTTAAAGGCCCAAAAGCACCGGGCTTGGGTCAGGGGGGAAAACATCCACTTTCCTTTTGTGTTTACTTTTTTCAAAAAACCCTTTTCCCCTCCCCCCCCCCCAAAAACCATTTCCTCGTCCCTCGTTGGGGTATTTCAAGTTTTTTCCTCCAGATATCAGAACAACCTTTTTAAAAAAAAATCGTTTTAAAATAATATTTATTCCGTTTTTTTTGTTGTAAACTATGGTTTTTTTAAAATGAAACTTTCTTTTTGTAATATTGTAAAATAATAGTTTTTAAAAATTTTTTTTTAAATTTATTTCTGAATCACTATTTTTTTTTAAACGAATCTATTAAGGTTTTATGAGTTTTTTCAAACATATAATGAAATAGTTTAAAACCCGGGTACTCGCCTTTATTTTTCCCGCTCTTCAAAAATGCAAAATAATATATTATACATTTTTTATTTTTTCGTAAACAGTTTTCCCCTTTAAGATCTGCCGGTCTTTTTTCCCAAAATTTGGGGAAGCAATGGGGGTACAGGTCTAAAAACCTTTTTAAAAAAAGAAAATTGAAACCCCCCCTTATTTGTGATGTCCCCGGGAAAATGTTACCCGGGGGGAAAAAAACCCCCGTAAACCTAGGCATTGATTAGTTTTTCGAAACAAATATTTTTTATTTTTCATGGGGGAAAAACATTCCCCCCCCAAATATTTTTATTTTTAAAAAAAAGCCCCCTTCTATAGTGAATTTAATTATTTGTTTAAATAGTTTCTTAACTGAAGATTAACATATGAAATTTAAAAAACCTTATTATCCAAATGGGATCTTGTTTTTCATTAATGGGGAAACAGTAGTCGGGAAGGAAATCCCCCTTTGCAAGGGGGAATATTTTATGATACCGTCCCTTTAAAACATACTTTAGAAACATTATTTTAAATTTAATAAATCCCATGGCTTTTTTGACAACAAAAATATTTTTGTAAAAGCAAAAAGTTTATTTTAGTACATAAAAAAATGTATATAGTCGCAAGTTAAGGGAAAAAAAAAAAGGGTTTTTTGGTGACTTTAATGTTCCCTTTAAATTATGTGTTAATTTTTCATAAAAAAATTTAAAATAACCCCCTTTTAAGGTAGGCCTATTCAAAAACCCAATTTGAAAGGTATGGGTTAAAAGTCTTAAATTTATTTTGGGGTTTCCCAAATGAGGTGAAAAACTATATTTAAAGGGTAAAAATTAAAATTCAGTTTTTTTATATATAAAGTTGGTAAAAACTATATGCCACCCTCAAAGTTGGAGATAATATGTGTGTCCCCCCCTAACCCCCCACCCCCCCCCCCCCGGGGAAAATAAAGTTTCCTCTAAGATTGAATTTTTCAAATCCCACCCGGGTTTTAAAAAAGGGAAATTTTTCCCCTAAAATGGAACCCCACTCTCAATATACGAAAAAGTGGGTTACACCCAATCTAAAATGAAACCTTTCCTCATTCCGGGTTCTTTGGGGTTTAAATTGATGTATGTGTAAACTCAAAGGGGTTTTATAAGTCCAAAAAAAAAAAAAAGTATTGTGATGACAAACAAGAGTATCGGCAAAAGTTTTAAATTATTTGGGCGGGGTTTATTTTTAAAAAACTTTTTTTAAAGGGGATTTTTTAGGTGATTGCCCTCCAAGCCAGGGGAAAATTTTTGAAAATGGAATCCCAACTAAAAGCTTTTTTTGGGGTTTCCCCCTTAAGCATTTAGAAATAATAATAAAATTTTTTTAGAATTTTTTTAAAGTTTGAGGGAAAAACCATCTTTCCCTTCAAATTCAATTTATATCTAGGGAAATTTTAACAAACGGGAGGAAGGCCCCTTTTTTTTCGAGGGGGGGAAAAAAAATTTTGGAAATACCCCCCCCTATAAACCCTTTCCCCCCTTTCCCAGTTCACGCCAATGGTACACTCGATTTTAAAACAAGTGACAAACACCCCGGAATGAAATTTATTTCCTAAAGGGTCAAAAAAAACAAAACTTAAATCTAGAACAAAACAAAAATCCACCCCCCCTGACATTTTAATTCCCCATTGTAAAAGGGGGAAAAGCACAGTAAACCAATAAAAACGTTTTTCGGGACTTTCCCCGGGAATCGAAACCCGGGGAACCTTAAGTCAGAATCAAAACCCAACCAACTGAGTTTAAATAGTGTTGGGAAATGTGTATTGAAATCAACTTTTTAGTACGGTTTATTGTTTTTGGGGCCAAAAAAAATTTTCTATATTAGTAAATAAAATTTTTTCCCTCTGTCCCACAAAAAAAAAAACGGGAAAGTTGGTTTTAAACGCTGTAAGTTTCCCGGGTTTCCCCAAAAGCCCATCGCACTCAAAATAAACTTGTTTTTGAGGGACCGGAGGTCGGGGTTAGTGTAGTTCTTTTTATATTCATTCATTTTTTAAATTAATAAAAGATTTGAGTTTTAAATGAAAATTTATTGAATGTTAAAAATTTTAGTGAAAAAATTTTTATGAAGTTCGGCCATTAAATTTTTCGGGTAAAAGGCTCCTTCGGTCTAAAATGTAGAACCCCTGGTCTAAGTAAATTTTAATTTTAAATTTCGTTGAATAAAAAGTTTGGGGTTAGTTTGTCATTTCGAAGTACTTTAGTAAAAATTTTTAAACCAAAATTTGGGGTGGGGTGGAGTGAAGTCTCAAAAGCGGGGTTTCCTCGGTGAAAACCCCCTATCTTGTTTAAAGAGACTTAAAAACTAAAACAAATTTTAATTACCAGAATGGGGCTACTAGTTATATACATTTTCTTGTATACAATGAAATGGAACTACTATGGTTTTGCTTTTTTAAAATTGAAATATAAGTGGCCATTTTTTAAAAATATGTGTGTGTTTTGAAAATAAATCTTTAAAACCCAAATCTTTTAAAGGGGCCCTATGTATATGATCATCTTCTGTGGCTAATGTTTTTAGTTATAAATTTAAAAAAAATTTATGTTTGTATTTTAAAAAATTTTGGGGTTATGGGGGGCGGGGCCCTTTTTTATCCCCCATTTATGCGCCACTGGTTTAAGTAAAAAGCTTTGTGAGGGTCATTTTATATAGATAAAAATTAATTTTTAAAAAATATGTTTTTATTTTAAAAAGGTTTTTTATGAACCCTTTTAATTTCCCCTTTTTTCGTCAATGAAAAAATCAAAAGTATAATTTCCCTTCTTTTATTTAATTAAAGGGTACTTAAAAATTTTGTTCAAAAAACCCTTTTTAAAAAAGGGTTTTGATTATAATTTTAATGTTTTAAAAATTTAAAAACTTTTTGAGCCAGTGTGTTAAAGAGTCTCTCATTTTATTTATTAAGTCAATTTAAAATAATATTTTATCTTAAAAAAGTTTAAAAAAAGTTTAAAAAGTAATTTTTAAATTTTACAAAAATTACATTTTTTATATTTTTAAAAAAGTGTATTTTCACTGTCTAAAAAATTTTTTTTCAAATAAAAAAGAGTAAGCTCTAGTAAATTTGTTTTTTCATTGTATTTCAAAAGCCCCTTTAATGCTTTCCACATTTAATAGCAAACAGAAGGTAATTTGAGGAAAATAGTTTATGGGGAAGTACCCTGTTTGCGTAAAAAAAGGGAAACCCTTTAGGAAAAAAATTTCCTTAAGTTAAAAACCCTGTAAAAAGACAGGGGGCCGGGAAACACATTTTTGTCCTGATTCATTTTTTTTTAGTAAAAAATTTTTTTCTTTCAAAATGAAGATGAAATACATAATTTTTAAAAAAATTAAAATCCTAAAAATTTACACAAAAATATACAAATCAATACAAAATTTAATCTATTTTAAAGCAATTTTGAACAAGAGAGAGATACCCCCCAAAACTGTGAAAAATCAAAAAAAAATTATGTTTGTGGGGTTTTAAAAAGAACCCAAAAGGGAAAATTGCTGAGGGAAAAATGAATTTTTTTTTTTTTCGTTTATTTCAAAGGGCGTTTGCAATTTTTAGGAATGGAGGGGGGAAAGGGTTCTGCCTAAACCCCCCTTCAAAGTCTCTTGTAGGTGCGACGGGGAAGAGAGAAAGAAAAAGATTTTGCCTGTTTGCCACGTAACCCCAAGTTTTCCCCCCCAAAAATTGCTGGGAAAAAAAAACCCTTTTTTTTTAATCGTTTGTGGGTCTAATTTTTTGTCATATGGCCCGAAAATTTAAACCCTTTTTTGCTGTTTAAAAAAACCCCAATTTTAAAAAAAATTTAATGTGGTGGGCCCCAAAATTAGCTCAAACTAGCCCACCACATATTGAAAAAAACCAAAACCTAAAAAAAATTTTTTAAGTCAATCCATTGTGCTCCATTTGTGCTCATATGTGCCCGAAAATGAACAATTTTTGGGTTTTAAAAAATTTGAAAATCTAAAGAAAAAATTTTTTTTGGGGGCTAACTTGGGTCTTCCTTTAAAACCCTAAAACCCGTAGAAAAAAATTGGGAAAAAGCTGGCCCCTCACAATTTTAAATATCAATGTAACCAAAAATTTTGTTTTTACCCTTCGTTTTTTTTTTCGGGTTTTTTCTCATAAAAATCCCAAAAAAAAAGAGTATTTGCGCCCCTATAATTTTTGAAAATCTAAAAAAAACAGTTAATTTTGGGGGCCACTTTAGTCCCAGTTGGATTTTGCCTTCATTAAAAGTTTTTCTAAAAAGGGCCCAATTCACCCCCCTAACCCTTAATTTTCGGGCCAAAATGGCACAAACTAAGAACAAACGGAAAACGTGGGAAAACAGAAAATTTTTTTTTCATTGATATTTAAAAAAAATGGTGGCCAGCTTTAAAAATATATTTTTCTTTAGTTTTTTGATATAGGAAAAGGGTTAAAATTAGCCCCCACATTAAATTTCTCTCTAATTTTCAAATTTTTTTAAACACAAATTCCATTTTCCGGGGACTATGGCACAAAAAGGAACACAAGGGTTGACTTAAAAAAAATTTTGTTATGTTATGTTTTTCAATTGTGGCGGGGTAAACTTGAGCTCAAATTTGGCCCCCCACATTAAATTTTTTCTAAAATTCCATTTAAAAAAGCACAAATGTTCATGGGCGGGCAATATGAGCTAAAAAGCACAAACATTAAACAAAAAAAAATTTTTTTTGGCATGTGGGGGCCAACCTTGGGGTCACGTCCTTTTGCCTCTAGGCTATAAGATTCACTTTTTGGAATGGGAGAACACAAGCGATCCAAACGGTTTATAATTTTTACCAACCAAAGCCGTCAGATTTAACCCCCTGGCCTCTCTGCCCGCATTGGCATTTCGGGGGTCCCCTTGCTTAAAAATAATTTTTTTTACCCTAAGGGAAATTATTATCCCTTTAAAGGGTACCACTTTTGTATTTTTCGTTTTATGAAGGGTTAAAAAAAAACCCAAAAAACAAATTTTCCCTAAAAAACTTTTTTATTTTTTTCACAAATTGAAAAAAATTCCTTGGGGAAAAGCTTTGAAATTTTCAGGGGGGGAAATTTGTATATTTGTTTTTTTTAAAAAAAGGAAACCCATTTGGTTTTAAAATAGCCCCTGTTGTTTAAAATCCCTTAAATAAAAAAAGTTACAAACCCGTTTGAAAAAAATAACTGTACTAATTTTTATATAATAATAGTTATAAAAAATTCTAACAATAATAATAGAGTTAAGGGTTTTAGGGCAAAACCAAAAATTTAAAATTTTTTATTTATAAATAATTTTAAAATAAATGACCCTTGTTTAAAATTTCTGGCAAAATTTATTTTTTGGGCAAATATTTTTTAAAATATTAATTTTAATACAATGATGAAAAAAAAAAAAGTTCTTATATTTCCTTTGTAAACGGGGGGGGGGGGCCCCAAAAACGGGGGGGGGGGGGGGGGGGGGGGCGTCACTTCAACGAAAATTTAAAGGGGTGGGGTTTTTAAAATTTGGGGGTTTTCCCCTTTTTTTTGGGCCCTTTCCCCCAAAAAGGGTTGGGAAAATTTCCCCAAAAAATTTTTTAATTTGTTTTATTTTAACCCAGCGTTAAAAGATTGGGGGGAAATTTGGATTTTTCTTTTTTTTTCTTAACTTTATGACCGTTAGATTATAAAAAAGGGAAAAAAAAATCGGAAAAACTATATATTTAAAAAGGGGATAGATGTTTTTTGAACTACTGATCTAGTTGTTTTGTAGGTATTGTCAATTTTTTTGGGAAAAATTGTAAAAACCCCCTTTCATCAGTTGTGCTATCTATATTCAATGAAACAAAATAACGTAAACCTTTTTCTTTCTTTAAGATAAACCAAAAGGGTTTTTTAAAAATTTTCAATTTTTGGCCCCAAAAGACTTTTTGGCCAAAAAAGCCTTTTTAGGGCCCAAAACCTTTTAGGGGCCAAAACCCCTTTTTGGCCAAAAATTTTGGTTTCATTTTTTGGGCCAAAGCCCTTTTTGGGCCCAAATGCCGCGTCCCCAAATCCCCCTTTTCAGGATTCTTGCTTTTTTAAAATCTTTAAAAAAAATAAGGAATTTGGGGAAAAACCCAAAAATTTCTTAAAACAGTTTGAAGAATTTTTTAGCCCAAAATTTGTTCTTTTTTATCAGGGGGAATGTAAATTTTTTCATTTGTGATGATATTTACGTGCAAACAAACATTTAAAAAAGGGGGGAATTTGAGTAAAATGAGTCCAAAAAAACCGGGAAAAGAAATACTTTTACCATCTGGTGAAATCAAAGAAAATTGTTTGGAATTATTTTTAATTGTTTTTTTTACAATGTTATTTAAATTTTTTTGTTTCTTCTAACTCCATTTTGCATATTTTACAAAAAAAAACAACAAATAACTTTGTATCAAAAAGAATAAATTTTTTTTTATCTGCAAATTTTTTACAGATTTTTCTGGAGGAATGCCCCTTTCCATGGGAAGAAAATACTTTTTAAATGCCCAAACCAAAAAATAGGGCTTTATTTAAAAAAAATGAAATGACAACAGCCCTTTAAAAGCTTTTTAAAAAATGCGGACTTTAATTGAAATATTTTTTCTGTAGATGAGGTGCCAAAAAAAAAAAAAAACAGGATGTGTTGCATTGTGTCCAAGAAAAAGACCTTTAAACCCCTACTGTAAGAAAGAAACATTTAAAAGAAAATACCTACAATAATTTGTATTATTACATAATATATTTTAGTTTGTCTGACTTTATTGTAAAAATTAAATTTTTATTATTTTGAGTATTATTTTATATGTAACCTTTTCTTTCATAATTGATAATCTACAAATTTATTAATTTGAAGTATAAAATTAAATTTCAAAATAAATTTTGGGATAGTTAAAGTAACCAATTAGGGGGAAATTTTTTTTTTTGAGAAGTGTGACCGATTAAAAAAAACAAGGGGACATATTTGAATTTTTTTTAACTATAAAATTTTTTTTCCAACCCAAATAAGGGACAACCTAAAGTATAACCCGTGAAAAACATGCAAAAAAAAAGTTTTTAGTACATAATTCGCAATAAATTGGAAAAAATATTATTTTCAATTTAAAGGGGGCACAATTAATTGTGTGTAAATTTATAAAGTTGATTTTTAAATTTAAAATTATTTTAAAACAATATGCATGTACCTTTTGCAGGAAAAACCCCTTTGGGCTTGAAATTTTTTCAGCCAAAATTTAAATACAAAAAAAGAAATTCAAACCAATTTAAAAACCCCCAGTTTTTTGTAGCCTTTTTTGGAAAAAATCTTCTTTGTTCCCATTTTGGAAAATTTTCTTTAGTTTGTTACTAACAAATTTTTTTTTTGGGGGAACTAAATTTTCTTACTTTTTTGAATTAATTAAAAACGAAAGTAAAGGGGAGTATTGAATTTTTGATTTTTAATTTAAAAAAATGTTTTATCGGCCGCCCTTATTGACCCGATTTTGGGCAGGAAGGGGGTGTGGGGTTTTGGGGGGGGGGGGGGGGGGGGGATTTACTGGTTTTGGGGGAAAAAAAAGTTTGAAATTTTGTCTGTGGTAGTTCATTTCTTGGCGGCTTGCGAAATGAGGGCAGAGGGTTTGTTTTTAAGGGCAATTTCTTTTTTGTGGACGGGCAAGATAAAGAGTTAGGGTTTTTAAAAAATGAAAAGGGGAGAGTTAACCCTGATTTGTAAACCCCAAAAAAATATTCAACACAGTTCTTGATACAAAACAGCTCAAATAATTTTTCCCCCTTTAATTTTTTCTTTTTAAAAATCAACTGTAACAGAATTTTAATGCCTTTTTTAAAAAATTTATTTTGTCATTTTTTACTGTTTGGGTCAATTTTTTATTTTAAATATAAATGGTGGCCCACTCTTTAAGGGAAAAATTTAAAAAAAAAAAAAAAATTTAGTCTTTTTTTAACTTTGTGCTAGTTTTTTTAAATTAAAAAATTTAAATTTTTTAATAATTTTTTCACATTTTAGCATTTTGGATTTAGATCAAAGAGGTCAAAAAAAAAACTTATCCCGCTTGTACTTTTTTCCTTTCCCTATTTTTAAAATAGGGTTTAAACAGCATATTAAATTTTTTAAATTTTGGCTATATGCTTAAATTTAAAAATTTTTACAAGGGGATTTTAAAGAACAAAAAAATTTTTTCATAATTTCCTATTTGATATGGGTTTTTTTTAATAAAATTTTCCTTTGTTGTATTGGAAAGGAAAAAAAACCCCCAAAAAACAGCCATCCCCCGGGGATTGTCCGATTGATCGGAATCTGACGGGTTGGCAAAAAAGGGGTGATGGCCCCCAAATTTAATGTTTTAAAATATGTAATTTTATAAAAATTTTTTTTGGGGGGACCCAAAAAAATTTTTAGGGGACTCAATTTCTCAACTTAAGGAAAAAGAAAAACATTTTAAATTTAAGTCCAAAAAGTTTAAAATAAACTTTAAATTGGGTTTATTTTAAAATATAAAATTTAAAAATGTAAATTATTCCCTATCTATTTAAAAATAAAGTGTTTTGAGTGTAAACTAATCCAGCCTTGATTTGTTTTTTTTTGCTACACCTATTAAGTTTTTTGGGGCTTCATACTATAAACCCAAACAAACTTATTTTAAAACAAAGCCCAAAAAAAAACAATGGGAATTTTTAACACTTTTCCCCTTTTGAAGTGTTTTACTTTCTGATTTTTTTTTTCATAAAAAACAAAACACAAATTTTAAATAACACCAGTTTAAAGGGGTTTTATTAGTATAAATCCCGGTTTCTACATGAAATTTTTCTCTGAAATTTCTTTTTTTAACATGTGTATTACCCAAAAAAATTAATTTCTCTTGTAAAAAAATTTTCTAGAAATTTTTTCCCTTAAAACTTTTTTTTTTTTAAATTTTTCACCAAAAAAAAATTTTTTGTTTCCCAAAAAACTGAATATTTTTTCAAAACACTTATAATACATAAAACCCCTTTAAAAAAATTTTTAAAAATTAAAAAAAAATTTCCATTTGAACATTTCAAAACTTTGGGTTTTCATGAAAAAAAAATTTTTAAACTATTATCGAATGGCTTTTATATGGGAATATCTAAAACCAAAGGGGAAAAACAAAGGGCCCAAATCACAGTCCTTACATTGCCACTGGGGAATTTTTGCAGCTTTTCCATATAATATTTTGTTCTTTTCTGAACAGACAATGCATCTTCTCTGCCCTTTTCTTGCCATTGGGGTTTTTTTTGGCCCAGGGTCTGGAAAATGGTGCTGACTAAGGACCCCCTTTTTTTTCCCCCAAACTATTACTGATATTCTCAGCGGAAACCCTTGACATTGATAAAAAATTTTATTGCTTTTTTTCAACATACAAGAGTTACAATGCACATCGGAAACCCAAAAGTTAGAAACGCTTTCGCCACCCCTTTTTCTGACCTGTTATCGGAAAAGATCCCCTAAAAACCAACGTGGGCCAAAAAATTTCCCTTTCCCGCTTTATGTGCATTGTTTAAATTTAGCACTGCGACAGGGTTTCTGCACTTTTTTGTCCCTTTTTTAGTAAAAAACTTTAATATCACCGGTTTTGGGTGACTTTCGCGCAGGGAAAATTTTAAAAGGATAGTCAAAATTTTCAGCTGATTTGGGTTTAAAGACAAATAAACCCCAAAAAAAAAATTGAAAATTTTTTTTGGGTTTTAGTTGGAAACCCCTTTTTCCCAACAAAAAATTTAAAAAACAAACAGAAAATCCCGGGTTTTTGGTGTGGGAGTAACTGAAAAAACCCCTTTGAAACCAAATGCCCCCGCTTTGAATGCTAAACTGTCATCATTTTCCCAATAAAGGGCATTAAGAAAATGTTGTAGATTTTGATCAGTTGATGCGTTGACCGGGGGGGCATTAGATGAAAAATGGTAAATTTTTCGGCCCTTTTTTCCCCTACAGAAACAAATTTTTTTGCATATAAATGGTTTTGTAAACACCAAATTCCAAAGGGGAAAAACCTTTCTCTAAAAATTTATACAGGGCCCCAATTTTAATATTTTTTGAAAAAAGTACATTTCAAAAAAGGGCTTTTCCAAAATGGAGCTTTTGCAATCAAATAAAAAATTTTATCCCTTCCAGGGGGTGCTCACTCAAAACTAGAGGCAGGAATTTTAAGGGGGAAAATCCAATACAAAACAAAAATATTTTTTAGACATTCTATGTAGTTCAAGGAGTAATAGAAATTTTCAAGCCATCCTTTATAGAAAATTTTGGCCTTTCAAAGGATTTCTGAAGTAGGGGAAAAACTAATTTTGGGTTTCCCAAAAACTGTGTTACCCAAGCTTTTTTTTCAGGGCCTAGGAAAAAAATTTGAGAGCCAAACCCCCATAAAAAATTTGAGATGGGGCCCGTACCCCACTTTTGTAGTGTTTTCCCCGATAATTTTTTTTCCTTTAAAGAAGGCCCTTAAAAAAAAACTGGGTAGGGGTTTGGGCCAGGGTGAAAATTTATAGAAAAAGTCGGGCAAACCATCAATTGGTGTGCCCCATGGGTTTTATTTAAAAAAGCCAATGGATCCCCAAGGGTTTTGTGTTAACCTGATAAATAAAAACAACATGTAAAAAGAAAACTTTTCCTATGCCCGGGAGTTGATGAAATTTCCCCAGGGCAAATAGAAGGGGGGGTAAGGTATTCTCAAAATAATGCCAATTCAGGAACCTGGATTTTTCCCCCCAAGATTCTTCAGAGCTTAACCACATTTCACACCCAAGGAAGGGACGGTTTTTTTCGGTTACCTTTTTGGGGAACCCCTGCCCGGGGTTTCTAGAAAAGGTTTATGGGATTTTTGAAAGGATTGGGGGGAGTTGCTCCATTTTGACGATATTATAGTTTTTTTGGATCAACTATTGAAACAAAGATTTATGGGTTTTTTAAGGTTTTTTTCTAGGCGAAAAACCAAGTTGGGTCTAAATGAGGAAAAAAAAAAAAACAAGCTTTTAAAAAAACGGGTTTACTAATTTAAATTTACTAATATGCATAAAATTTTATTCTTCAACTTATGTAAAATTAAGCTAGTTTTTTTAAAAAAATTTAAAAAATAAATATTGATTATAAAATTAATCATTTCATAACTTTTTGGTGATTTTTTAAAATAAATCTTTATTTTTAAAATTTAAAAAACCAAAGTGTAAATTTTTTAAAAGGGGGCGGATTAAAAAAAATTTTAAAATTGGGGACTTGGTAGAGAGTTGTGTTTATTTTTACGAGCCACTACCCAAAGCTAATAGTGTCCAAAAATCACTGTGTATAAAAAATAAATAATTTTCATTTGAAACCCAAAAATTATATTTGACTTTTTTTAAGGGTTTTCAAAATAATAAAAGTTTTTCGTTGGTTATAATGATTGGGTTTTAAAAGATAAAAAGGGGAAAATTTTTTTCATTAATTATTTTTGCTTTTGCCCTAAAATTTTTTTCTTTTTTTCTTTACCCGCATCTTACTACCCATTTGGGGTTTTGCTTAAGTTTCTAAATTTCGGCTTTAAAAAATTAGGGAAAATTGGGGGAGTTGAATTTAGAGGGAAATGAACGCGCTATGCGTTTGGGAAAAAAAAATTTTGTAAAAACCCCCCCCAGTTCACCCGACTTAATTTGAATCTAATTTTTTCCCCTCCCCGGAAATTTAGCTCAAAACGAAATAGCACGATAGCTAAAATACGCCCCTGAGGCGGGCTCTGCATATATAGTTTTTGGGGTTTTCCAACATGGGGTGAACAAACTATTACATTTGTATTTCATTAAAGACAAATCACAAAGTAAAACCCCTAAGGAGGCATTATTTTTTAAAATTTTATAAAATTTTTTTTGATGAAATAAAGTATAATAAATTAATCAAATAAAACATATTTTTAAAATGTAAAAATTTTGTAACTTCCCCCCCAAATTTAAAGTTTGGTGAATTCTTTTGTTCTTTTATACAAAGGGGCTTATATACCTTCCCTTTGGGCATATGGATTACTAAAAGCCTTAAATTTTTTAAAAAAAAGGGGGGGGCCCCTTTTCTGATATGCTAAAAACCCTCTCTGAACTTTAAAAAATAAAAGTATTGCTCATTTTTTCAAATTCATTACAAAAAATTAAAAATATATCCGTTCCCTTTTGATTTTTTTTTTAAATTTCCTTTTCTTAGAATTGGAGAAAAATTAATATTTTCAATTGATTTTATAAAAAGACATCTCATCAACTTGTCTTATCTTTTTAAAAATACTCTTTTAATTCATGTTATATTTACAGAGCAATTTTTGGGGCAAGGAAAAACGTTTGGATGGGCCGACCCCCCAAGTTACTCAAACATTTTTCCCAAAATTTAAAGTTTCCCACACTGATTTTTTAAGTAAATGAATTTAAAGGGCTTTTTTTCTTCCCCTGGCTTGGGGCAAACTTTGATAATTGCCCTTTAAGGGCAAATGTTTCTTTCTTTCTAAAATCCGTTTGGGTCCCAGTTGTTTGGGGCCTACAATAGATGGGGTTTTAGCAACATGAAGGGCATTTGAAATTTATTGATTTTACGTAGGTTTTTTCCAATTTTGAATATTTTTGTGGTTTTTTAAAAAATGTTTTTATTTACCTGCTTAAAATGGATGCATTTTCCCCTCAAACTAAACCCTTTTCAGCCCTTTAATTATATTAAATGAATTTTAGAACAAAAAAAGCTTTTTCCCAAAAAAATCGTTTTTGGCCCAGCCTTTCTTTTGGGTTTTATAGTAATTGTCCCCACATAAATTTCTAAAAACTCTCCCTAATTTAATTTAAAAAAATTTTTCAAAATTTAAACAACCTATATATTTTTTTAAATTTTTAAAAAAAGTTATTTTATTGGGTTTTTTTGTTGTGAAGAATAAACCCCCATTTAAATTTTTAGTGTGAAAATTTCAAATTTTTTTTTTTGCCTTCAACAGATAAATACAAGTAAAGCCTCTATTCATTTTTATCAACATGGGGAAGGTTTGTATTAAGTTTTGACAATTTAAAAAAACTTGTAACCCTTTATTTTGGGGTTTGGAAAAACAGTAAGGGAAAACAAAAAAATATTCCCTTTTTAGCCAAAAATTGAAACATTTTAACCCTATTATTTGTTTTTTTTAAAGGGATATTTTAAAATTATCAAAATAAAATCTGGGAATGACCTGACTTTATGTATGAACATAATTTAAAATTTTTTTAAATTTAAATTTAGTAACTAAAATTCTACTGTTCTTTTCCCACCCAAAATCCAAAACAAAAATTTTTTACTAAATATCACTTTTTAAAAATTTTAATCAACATTACTCTCCCATTCAAAATTTTCCCGTTTTTTGTTTTATTTTTTTTTTTCTGTAAATCGAACACAGGAACTAACCCAAACATGACCCCCCAAAAACTAGGTCATCCCCTTAAAACCTTTAAATGCTTTTAAAGGGAATATAAAATTTTTATAAATAATTTTCATTAATACTCTGGCATTCTTCCCATGTTTTCAGCAAAAGGGTTTTGGGGGACAACTTACAAACTTTAACTTTACTGTGTTTACTAGACACTGTGTTTTGCTACTACACAATATGACTGACCTCCATAACTTCACAAAAAAAGGTTCCTGTATAAGAATGTATTTTTGGTCTCACATAACATTATTTTGAAATCAAATGACTTTGTACCTTAACCATTGAACTAAATGATGTAATGCCACATCTTTAATAGAATTATAAATGTAAGAAAAAGTTTATTTCTGAGAGAATTACCCTTTCTCATAATCAAATTATAAAAATTGGCAATTTACCTTCATAATACATTAAAACAGTCAATTAAAGTCTGTTCAGCTTAGGAATTGTTTTCTGAAAGGTCTTTTTCCCTACCAGAAATATATGATATAGTAGGATATTGGTAGGAAAAAAGACCTTTCAGAGAGTAATTCCTACCGTGAATGGAGTATTCTACACCCTCAAATTAGGCTATGAAAGTTCCGCCAAATTCTGTCTTACTTAAATTTATCCATGTTAACTTAATTAAAAAAGTAAAGTCTTCCAAAAAAATAGCCACCACAGTATTTTTTTCCCTAAATTTGGGATTGTTATTCAAGTGTCATTGTCTCAAAAATAATTTTGTTTTGGGAAAAATATTATTTCAATTATAGTAATATAGCTATGATAGGGGTGCGTTAAGTTATCTTATACATATTTTAGTTATATTAGTTCTTTTTTTTTACTTTTAAATATATAAGATTTCAATAGTTTGGTATCAGCTGTTTGGCCAAGCTGGTCTGTAATGGCGTTTTGAAAGAGAAAGTTTTTATGAGACAAAAATAGCAAATTATTTGTGTCAAAGTCGTGATAAAAGTGTAAGTAAAAGTAATTTTAGTTTAGAAGAAAATAATGGTGATTTGGAAAATTCAGATAGTGATTCAATTGTTGATGATATGTCTGACATTTCTATTACAAGTATGTCAATAAGTGGTGCTGTTACTTCAAACTTTCGAGTGCGAAGTAATGATATAAAAAATACTGTTAGAAATGATTTAGTGAACAGAATGATCCCAAGGTGTTACTATTAATTGAAGTTTCAAAGATTTCTGGGCAATAATTTAAAGTATTCTTGGGGGAAAAAAATCTTACTTTTAATGATGTGTACTATAAGTTCCTATATGACAACTTTTGGTCTAAGCTAAGTATAAAAACAAATAAATATGTGGCACAGGAGTGTTCCAGTGCAAACTACAAGAAATAACTTTATGAATAGTGTTTTGATATAACCCCTGATAAAATGAGGGCTTATTTTTCATTGTGCATTCTAATCACCAAAGTGAAAAAATATGAAGTGAAATTGAACTGGTATAAAAGATCTGTACTTGAAACCCCAATGGAAAATGAGGTCATTCATTAGATTCCATTTGATATCAACACATCTCCACTTGGCTGACAATGAAACTGCGGACAATGTCGATAGAACTTCAAACGTAAGGTATCTAATAGACTCGAGGACAAATTCAAAAACATGGAGGATGAAGCTATAGAAGAAGAAAGCCCCATAAAATTCAGAGGATGCTTTGTCGAACAATTTTTTTTCCCTTATATTATCAGGGTTCCATTGCCAAAATATATGGAGCAGTGTGGATTAAACTAATACAAATACTACATTTTGGGAGATACCAAACTTCAGGGAATTTGATATTTATCTACAAATGTTCTGAAGATTATCATAGTAGTTAAATAAAACTATGTAAATAAATTATTTTAAAATTTTTTACTAATTCAGATGGTTAATTTTTTTGTTTTTTTGTTTTATCACTGTAACTTACTACTCATCAGGGTTATACACCATATACTAATTGCATTAATGTCATAGGGATTATGAGGTTTAATCTAAAGGAAGTGTACCTGCAAACCCTGATCTCCCTGTCTTCAGCATTCTAATCTATTGTGAGAGTAGCACATTATACCATGCGGCCACCGAAGCGGGTTATGACTTTATATACTGTACTGAATAAAATGTGCAAGATTAAAGAAAAATTCAACATTATAACTGCTGTATTTAATAAAATACATAAGTTGGAAATTAGATTGTAGAAAGGGTTTTCAATTTTAAATAGGGCTTCTTGGACGTATACAACCCAAAATAAAATAATTAGTGTAAATTTTTAAAGGAGTTTTGTACTAAATTAAAAAATTAATCGCCACCTATTTTGCACAACTTTTTTTTTGTATGTAACTTCTTTTCTTGTATCATTGGATCAATGGTGTTCAAAACCTTTGGTAAAACCTAGTGAACAAATTCACCTTTAGACATGTTTAACCACCTCGATGGTTGCGTGGTCTAATGCGCTACTATTGTAGTATACTAGACTGCCGATAACGGGGAGATCAAGGTTCGAATCTTGGTTGAGTGTACAGAGGGTGGTTTTTACAAAAGGGTTTTATACTCTCCCTCTACACAAATGTCAATACACATCCCATAAATATAACCCTTATCATCTCTAAAACCACTAGAGTAATTGGTATATAAGCTATAATATACTAGACTGCCGATAATGGGGAGATGAAGGATCATATCTTGGTCGAGTGTACTGAGGGTGGTTTTCCACTCTACCTCCATACAAATGTGAGTACACGTCCTATAAATATAACCCTTCTCATCCCTAAAACCCCCAGAGTAATTGGTACACAAGCATATAACTCAAACGGGTAGTAAGATGCGATGCTTAGAAATAAAATCTACAAATAAATAATATGTTTAGTTGAAACTGTAGAAATTATACAGAGTTTCATTTTTATAGTCATGTTACTTTTTCATTGTTCATTTTTACTGCTCATCAATCTTTTTAACTCCCTCAAACTAGGTATTTCAGAAGATAGATTAATATTCATTTGACCCACTTCATTGGCCGCATGGCATAATGCTTTATTCTCACAGTAGACTAGACTATTTCTATAGGAATAAAACCATTATCTTTTGAGAATATTAGCTGTGTTTGTTTGCTTTTTTATAACTTTTGAAATACCTATGGCTTGTAATCAAACTTTAAGCACACCAGGCCCTCATTACATTTCCAATTTGTATTTTTAATTTTCCTCCACGCCACTATTCTTA
>JBCFYV010001446.1:0-76114 GCA_039000515.1 Timema cristinae | reverse complement strand
TTTTAAAAATTTAAAAATGATCCCGGTCTAATCATGCTTTGGGGCCTTGGGAAGGTGAAATAAAAAATAACACGAGACACATATTGAGTAAAAATAAACTTGTGAGTCTGTGGACCAGTCGCTGCTGGTACCAACGACGAGTAGACAAGTGGGACCATAGATAAAACATATTTACGATATCCCCCAAATGTATCGAGTATGAACAGTTTTCAGCGCTAGCAGTGGCTGTAGGCGGAACAAAAAGTCAAACCTGTCCTTTTAGTGCCACATTCAAATTTTATTGTTGGCGGTTTTTTTTTTTGCTTTGTAATAATTTTTTCATATTATTAACTAAAATCAGGACTCATACCATGTGTGTGAAATATATATAAAAATTTAATTTTAAATATAAAAAAAACATATGCTTTTTGTCAGTAGTTAATAAGAAGTAGATAATTTTATAAAATATTTATATAAATAATAATAAATTAAAATATATTTTATACACTTCTTAATAACAACCGACTAAAAGCATCACTTTCTATGTCAACCCAGTAGATGTATTTAAACCCAAAAAATAAATTAGGAATAAATATAAATAAAAAATAGCGTATGTCAAAAAAAATTGATTAAGGGTTTTTGTTCCCCTTGTCGTAACTCACCTAAAAATGATAGCTATCCCAAAATTTTTTCACTAAATTAGTTGGAAAAAAGTGTAGGGCCTGCTTTGTAAAAAAAAACTTAGGGGGGTTTTTTGCTCACCTAAAAATGATAGCTGTGATTTCTTCCCAAACTAGTTCAGAAAAAACTGCACTTTATAAAAATTAAAACTTTGGAGGGACTTCTGTCCCAGGGGACATAATTCCTCCCCTAAAAATGTTTGAGAAGATATTGGATAAAATAATTCGGGTAAGGTGTTCTGTAGGTAAAGTTGGACACACACAAACATGAGCCATATTGGTGATAAAGACTCACATCTTACGAACAAATGACTATCAGCATCCCCCTTTTCAGTTTTCCATGGCAATCATTTGAGGTGGGGATGTCGGGGACATGAGAAAAGTCCCGTGTTTTTTTTATGTCAAAACTTTTGTTTTACCTAAATAAATAAAATATTGCTTCAGTAGAAACATACGAGTTCATTCTTCTTTATATGGTTGATAACAGTTTTTAAATATACATCTCAAGAGCATAAAGGCATTATCTAAGAAACTTTTTAAATTAATGAAAAAGTTTGTGAGATAATGCCTTCATTTTAGTTACAGATATTCAATATATGTGAAAACGATTTAAATCCATGTTTTCTACGGAAGCAATATTTTATTTGTTCACGTCAAACAAGTTTTATTATAAAAACTAAAAAAAAAAATTGCACTTCCTGCATCTCCTACACTCCCCCCCTTTCCCCTTGAACACATAAAATAATGTAATATGTAACTATTCTGAGGTAGTATGTGCCCTTAAGTTTTCAAGACGTAAAAAGTGTAATATGAAAACTATTTTGGGGTAGTAACTGCTATTTCTCTAGGTACTATATTTTAACGTTTAATGAATTATTATTATCCCCACGTCTTACTACCCGTTGGGTTATACGAACTTACGCTAATGTGTAATGGTAGGGTGATTGTGAGATGAAATGAAAGGACCTACAGTTTAACGTGGAATCCGAACCAGGGTTGGAGACCTGGCATTCCCACATTCAAAGATGTGATTAATACACGTCTTGTCAGAGGTGAAGGAAGAGTTTGGTAATCAGATAAATCTGTTCAGGACCGGGGTTTTGAACCCGTTCCCTCAGCACAAAGTTAAATGAAGAATGGAAATAAGCCCAAAGCCTGTTTTCTCGATCCCATTGTATTTGTTCACTAAATGAGCTTTATTGCTACAATTTTACAAAATCAGAATGGAGAAAGAGTCTTATATACATCTAGTCACTCAGAATGGGGAAAGATGGGCTAAATACTAAAATTACTTAAAAACTAAAATGAATACAGAGCGGAACACTCTGAACCCCTTATTTGAGATTAAAAACATTCATTCGGGCTCCAGAGACTGCCTGACATGAGGCTATTTTTGTTTCTAAAATTAATACCTAGATTCAATTGTGATCCATAATTACGTTATAAACTATTTTGAAGATACCTTATAATATTGAATTGCTAAGCCTAGTAAGATACAAGGTTGGTTACTTTTTTTTCACGATTTAGTATTGAAAGTTAGATCCCAAAAAATTTACAATTGGATTAATTTAATTTTTATCTACAAAAATATTAAAATTGTAATAAGTCAAAAAAAATCATAAATCATGCAAATACAAAACTCTGTTTCAATATTTTAATATTAACTAGTCTGCTAGTGGCATTAATATAAAAGTTAGAATAATACTAACAAATATGTCAAAGTAAATCAAGTAAAATCATTTAAAAATAATCCGCAAAGATTGCGGGGTTCTGATTTATGACCCTAAATTTAGATGATAGAGGATGGTAAATAACAGTGAAAGTGCTTTCCCCCTTTCCCCCCTTTAGTCCATCTGGGAGAGATTTAAACCTCAAGCAGTCACCCTCTCTCAAACTAGTTTCATTAGATAGTGTGAGAACATAACAAATTATGTGTAGCTTTTATTATTTCTTTTAACAAATTAGTATATTTAATTTTATGTAGTAAAAAAAACTATCAGACCTAGTTAATAATATTTTTGGCTTTTCTTCCTTGCCTTACATGAACCAGTATAACACTATGCTTAAGTTTGTCAGTAGCCACTCATCCTGTCAAAAGTCATTGAAATTTAAATAAAGTTGTATCGACTGATTTGCTAATTTTTAAAGTCACAGTTATTCTAGACAGCTTATGTCATAATATTGTAGGTATAAAGGAAAAGGAAAATTTGTGTAGACAATAATAGGATAAATACACTCTGACAACCTTGAACCCTTCACTACGTGATCAGTCTAGACTACACCTTGTCATTCTTATGAAGGGGTATTACTCATTTTTTTCTATTCTATTCAGGGTATTCAATGTGCACTTTTTCAACTCAGATTTTTTCTTTTCTTTGGCCATCGGTTTACTGGGCCCTGTCGTGGCCTACCCCGGGGTTTAGCGGGGCTGTCACCAACGGGTTTCCCCAGGTGAACTTATTGTGTTGGTACCCTTCACCATGAGGCTACGGTGCTGACAATAAATCGGGCTCTTGGGTCCCCAAACCCCTCACACTATCGCTAAACAAGCTTGGAGCCAACTGGCCAGGCCCCTGTTTCGAGCTTTTTGGGTTTAAAGGCCCTGCCCAAAGCCCCCTGTCGCTCTTCTTGCCCTGAATGATTTCCCTTTGGGGGTTTTAAAACCAGGTTGTCAGGCCCCCGGGGTACACCACTTGGGGGTTTTGAGGAAAAGTTTTGAGTAGGGACACTAAGGGGGGCCCAAAAAGGTATGTTCGGGGACTGCGCTCACTATCCTTTTAAAAGGAGAATGGTGGGATATAGAGAAAGAAAAGAAGCTTTTTTACAAAAGTGGCCCCGGGCCCAAAGGGGCGGGGAAAAACATTTTATGATGATGTTTTTCTAAAACCAACTAATTATACCAGCACAAGACTTACAAACTATATAACTTTTTAAAAGCCCACCCCACCCAGCCCCAAGTCTTTAAATTTTATTCACTATGGGGTGTAACTCCCACTTCCCCCAATTTTATTTTTTTATCGGCCATGTGGAAAATTCAAACCCAAACATTTAGTCGGCGGGCCCAGACACGTTCCCGACTGTGCAAAGGGGTGGGAAACCTTAATGGGACCCAAGTTTTCTTTTGGTTCGGGATTGAACGGGAAATTAGAAGGGTTGAAATAAAAATTAAACAAAAAAGGGAAAAAAAATAGGTGTTTTTAAATAAAATATTAATGGAATGAGTAGCCTACTGGACTAAACAAAATTTGGCAATGGTTTTTTTTAAATTCTAATAAAATGTTTGGATGGGCCCTTTCCCCTTTGTTTTATAAAAAAAAAAAATCTGAAGTTTATCTAAAAAATTTTGGGGTGAAACCGGGAAAAAACCAGCAAAATTTTTTACTGAAAAATTTTTGTTTTTTAAGTCGCGTAAATAGGACGAAAATTTAGTTATCCCTTTTTTATGTTCTTTGTTTTTTATAGGGGAAAATTTTATTTTTATTCATTTTTTAATCAGATGATCCCAAAGTTTTAATTTTAATTTTAAAAAAAAAAAATTTTCCCCTAATTTTAATCTTTTTCCCCCAAAAAAACAAACTCAAACTAGTTTCAGAATGTAAATTTTTACGTAAAGGTGAAATTTTCCCTTGTGAACCTATGTGGTTGAGGGGACAGTGACCTTTAATTTAAATAACTTTATCTTTGTGGTGATCCAAAATTTTTTGTTTTTCTTTCCCATTTTTAAATTATTTCAACTGGGCCCCATGCCCTAAACAAACCCAATTACTTATAATCAAATTGGGATAATTTAGAAAAAATTATTTTTGGGCCCTTAAGGGGACTACGGTTACAATATTTTAAAATATTTACTATTTTTTGTGTTGGTCCCCTTTTTTGGGCATTGGGCCCTTATTATTTTTAAAATCATTGGGGATTACTTTCATCGTTCGGTTTTAAAAACCTAAAATTTGTTTATTTGGTAAATCTTATTTTAAATGTACTAAACACAGGGAAAGGTTCAATTGTGTTAGCATAGGTAGGTCTATAAAAATTTTATAAGAAAATTATTGAATTTTTAAAAGTTTAAAATTTTATCTAGTTAATTATTTTAAATTTTAGTTTATTGAGCTTTAGATTTAAGCAGGGTTTTTTCTTTTAAGCCTCTATTTTTGGGGTGGTTTCCCAATTTAGTTCAGTTGTAAGGGAAAGGGGGTATGCTATAGCGTTTCGGTTTTAAAAGGGCTAAAAGAAAACCAAATTAGTTTTTTTTAAATTTTTATTTAGAAGGCGCATTTTAAAAGCAAAAAAACTAATTTAAAGGGTTGGTTTTTTTCATAGAAATTTTTATTAAGGAGAGATTTAAAATACTAATTATAAAGGGAAACCGCCTTAAAAAAGGGTATAAAAAAATGATTAAAAAAAAGGGAAAAGAAATAAGTTTAAAATAGGGGGTTTAAATTTTAAAAAAGACAGAAAGGGGAAATTTAAATTTAAAAAAACATATTGGGGTATAAAAAGAAAAAAACCCCTTTAAAAAAAAAATTATAGAATAAAGGTCAGAATATAATATAGGGTTTACTTTAAAATATGATGAGAAGAGGGGATTGCCCGGGGACAAATAATTTTAAAGACTAGTAAAAATAAAAACTTATGTAATCCTTTTAAAAGGGAGTGTAAATAGAGTGGGAAAAATAAGAAAAATTTAAATGGGATACAATACAGGAAAAATTTTAAAAATTTAAAGAAAAAGAAAAAATAAAAAAGGAAAAATTTTCATATTTAAGGTTTAAAAGGGTTAAAGATTAAAACATTATATAAAGAAATAATTTTAAAAGTATATTAATGAATAAAAATTTTTAAAACAGTTTAGGTAAAAATGTTGATAAATAAATTTTGATTAAGAAGAGTTAAACTGTAATATTGAAAAAGTGAATTTGGGATATTATGCAAAAAATTTTTAAATTTTAATGGGGTTTTAGAAAAGAAAAATTAAAATTTGTAGAACTTGGAAAAAAAAAAAACGAATTATATGAATAGTGAAATAAATTTTTAAATAAAAAGTTGTGCTATAAAAAACGTTCCTTAGCTGATATTTTTTTCCCCACCCCCTTAAGCCTTTAACGCCAAAAGGCGGGTTTTGGACTTGAAAACATTTTTTCAACGTAAAAACGTAATCTTCAGGTTTTCAAAACTAGAGGTGGATGTTACCCCTAGTTAGGGGACTCCTTTGGATTTTTTGGGAATTTTTTTGGACCGGGAAAAACATAAACCCCCGGGATTGGTCTTTGGAACAAATTTTACGGGGGGGGGGGCCCCAATTTTAAAGGATAATCAAACCCAAAAAATCCATGCCCTACTTTTTTTTTGTTTTTTGTTTTAAAGTAATACCCCCCCCCAAAATTTATTTAAAAATAGGTCAAGTATTTAAATTTTTATCTTAACAATAGACAGAGGGGCAAATGTAGAATGCTCAATTTAAAACCCAAAACGCCATCCCGCTTGTTTTTAATTTAGTAAGATGTCATCAACGTAAATTACAAAAATAAAATATGTTTGTAAAGGTTCTCCCTTACCATTTTCTTACTTGGTGTGGGGAAAAAGCGGCGGCCTTTTGTTTGAGGTTTAGGAAGGGGTTTTGGGCAGGGACGCTGGGCCCAATTTCACGTGACACCTCCTTGCTGCAGGACATCCGCCCACCCCTCTTTTGCCAACCTGACGGCACTCCCCCTTGTCTTTGGTGTTGGGGGACAATTTAAATGACCCCTCCTTGCTGCGGGAAATTCCGTCCCCCCCCTTTATTCCCAAACCTGACGGCACTCTCCCTGTTTGGTGTTTTTGGGAAAATTTCAAAAAGGGAAACCTCCTTGTGCAGGACACCCGCCCAAACCCTTTTTCCCCAAATTTGACGGCACTCTCCTGTTTTGGTGCCTGAGACAAGTCCACGGGGACACCCCCTTGCTGAGGCATCCGTCCCACCCCCCCTTATTCCCAAACCCTAAAGGGCACTCTCCCGGTTTTATGGTGTTTGGGGAAAGTCTAATGGCACCCCCTTGCTGCAGGACATCCGCCCCAACCCCTTATTCCCAAACCTGACGGCCCTCCTTTTAATGGTGCTTGGGACAAGTCACTTTGGCCCCTCCTTGCTGCGGGAAACCCGTCCCACCCTCTATTGCCAACCTGAGGGCATTTCCCCCTGTTATGGTGCCTGGGGACAAGTCCAGTGACACCTCCTTGTGCGGACATCCGTCCCACCCCTTTTTTCCCAAAACCTGACGGCACTCCCCCGGGGGGGGGGGTTTTTTTTTTTTTTTATGGTGTTTGGGGACAAGTTCCCAGGGCCCCCTCCTTGTTGCAGGAAAATTTTCCCCACCCCTCAATTCCCAACCCTGAGGGGCCTCCCCTTGTTTTTGGGTTTGCTTGGGGGACAAGTCTACAGGGCACCTCCTTGTGCAGGACATCCGTCCCACCCCTCTATTCCCAAAACTGACGGACTCCCTTTTCTAGGGTGCTTGGGAAAAAGTTTTACATGGCCCTCCTTGCTGGCGGACTTTCCGCCCCCACCCCTCTATTGCCACAACTGACGGAAATTCTCCCGGGTCTTGGGCCTGGGGAAAAGCCCACGGGACACCCCCTTGCTGCAGGACATCCTTTCCCCCCTCTTTGCCAACCGACGGCACTTCCCGGGTCTATGGTGTTGGGAAAAGTTTTACTGGCCCCCTTTCCTTGCTGCGGGGACACCCTTTCCCCCCCCTTATTCCCAACCCTGACGGCACTCTCTCGTTAGGGTGCGGGGGGAAAAGTCTACATGGCCCCTTCCTTGCTCCCGGGGCATCCGCCCAAACCCCTTTTATTGCCAACTGAGGGCCCACTCTTCTATGCATGGTGCCTGGGAAAAATTTAATGGTCCCCAAGACAGGGTGGATTAAACAAATTTCCGTTCAACACCTTAGCCGGGTGGGTAGCCTCCCCTGCCTACTGAGATAAGGGTCTCGGATTTGTTTCCCGGGAAATTTTGGCCGGTTTTTTTAATTGCAAAAATGTGGTTTTCCCCCTTTTAAAAATGATGAATTTAGGGGGGGGAAACCTTAAAATTTTTTTAGATTTAAGTTAAAAGCTAAGTCTTTTGGTGCTGATGTAATGTTTTGAGTCAAAAAAAGTATTTTGTAAAAAAAAATTCTCAAATAAAAAAAAAAAATTGTATCCCTTTAAAAAGGGCCCTTGAATTTCAAGCTCATTTATTTGGGTTTTCGATGATTGGGCTCTAGATCGGGTTTGGGTTTTTAGGGAAAGGTTTTTTTTCCCCCACTCCAAATTGAAACTTTTTTGGGTTTCCATTTCCCAAAATTCTTACCCCATTAACGTAGTTAAAATTTGTAAATCCCGATCGGTTGTTTGGCGTGGTGAAAGGGAAAAGAAAAAACAACTTGGCCCTTTTAGCTTTTTAAAAAAAACCCAATTTTAAAATCACTCCCACGAGCCCTAATCAATGGGGGTTTTAAAAAACCATTTAGTTTTGCAATTTTTCCCCAAAATTGTTTTAAATAATTTTAAAATTTTTTAAACCAATGAGCAAACATAGAGTCTTTCATGTTTTTTTAAAACAAAAACAGAAAAAATTATCTGTATGGGTTATCCACAAAATTGACGAACTATTTTCAGAGGCCCCAGGGTTATTTAGGGAAAAGTTAAAAGCACCAGTTTTACTTACCCTTTTGATTTTTACGCATATTTTGCTTTTTTACTTTAATGTGTGTCCCCGTATTTATTTTGGGACAAAGTGATAACAAAATTGGAAACTCCCCCTGGGGAAATTTCTGGTTTTTTTTGGGAAAGTACTATCGTTCCCGACTTCCTGGATACCAAACCCTTTTAAAAAATTAATCATTTTTATAAAAATTTGGTTTTCGCTATTTGGTCAATTTACAACTAAAGAAAAATTGGGGTTTTCCAATTATATTCATTTAAAAAATAATCACTGATTTAAATGTAGGCTAGGGGGAATAATTTTAAAGTTTTAAACAGGTAGAAAGCCCCAGTGATTAAAAAAAGCTTCAATACATACTTTTGTAGATAAAGGGGGCCAAAAGTGAGCTATTGAACTTTAATTGATAAAAAAACTGCAGTGTCAGGGGAATAAAGTACTTTGGCGGGGGGACAGTGTCGCAGCCCGTAGCGATGTAATGAAAAAAATACAGTAGGGCTGGGGGAAAGTTGTGAGGCCGGAAGAAAGGAGCTTTTCCCCCCGCGCCCTTTCCGGGAAAAGTCTCAGCTTTTGGGGATGCTGTGAAGGTTAGATAGAGGGGAGGGTTTGCGTCATAAAGAGGGCCCCGGGACCCAGTTTGGGACCCGGGAACCCACCCCCAGGGGAAATGGTTTTGCGGGGTTGTATCATTGCCCCGGTAAACTCCTGGTAAAATGTGCTGTTACCTGGCATCTCACGGGGCGGTTTCGACCCCACAAGGAAAGGGCACCCCCCTTTTTCTCTTTCACCGCTTCGGAAATCGTTCGGCTATTAGAATTCAAAAATTTGAGCTAATAAAATGGGGATAAGGAAGATGACATTTTTAATATGAAGGCCCCCGCTTTTGCGGGGAGGGAAAAAAAACCTTTTATGAAAATCACCTCGTACCCCAAAACCGAAAAAAAACCCCCGAACTCGATGTCCCCAGAAATCCCAGTCCAACACGAGTGTAACCATGAGCCGCCGTGCGGGTTTTTAACTTTTTCAATGTCAAAATTGGACCACAAAGTATGGTACATTGGGTTAAAATTGAAAACATTTAGGGGCCCCTTTTGAGAAAATAAAGGTTTTAGCAAGGCTTTTAAAAAACTTTCCCCAAATAGTACCACTGGGGCACCCAAAAATCCCAAGCTTTCGCTCGAAGTCAGGACATAAGCTGAAAAAACCCGTTTTATTTTTCCCAAAGCCCCGTTGGGTGGCTAAGGTCAAAGGGTTTGGCTACTTTCCCGATAAGGGTCATGGTTAGATCCGGGTTTTTGGGGTATGAGGGTCCCCTTTAAATTTTGGGTACATTCCTCAAAAATGAAAAACCTTCCTCATCCAACCCCATTGCGTAATTAGGGCAAAAACCCAATGCCCCGTTTTGGGTGAAGATTTTTCTGAGGCTGTAACGTTTTTAATCTCTGCCTACGAGTATAAAAAAAACACCGACAAGTTTTTAAATTTTTTTAAGTTTGTTTTTTTCCAAAAAGTCCTTCCAAAAAAAATACAACCCTTTATTTTCTAACCCTTTGGGGGCCGCTGGAAAAAAATTTGGTGTGAATTAAATAAAAACCTTTTTTCTAAGCCTGAGACCGTGGGAGACCCGGGGTTTGTAAATTCAAAATAAAAACCCTATTTCCCTAAGCCTGAAAACCGTGGAAAAAAAACTGGTTTGGAATCTAATTAAAAACCATATTTCCCTTAACCTGAGACCGCTGGAGACCACTGGTTGTAAATTTCTAAATAAAACCATATTTTCTATGCCTGAGACCGCTGGGGGGACCATGGTGTAAAATCTGCCCTTCACTGTTGTTGTTTTTTTCCCCTTTCCCCAAAAATCCCCACTTTTTTTTATCTCCCTGTAGTATTCCTCGGGACCTTGAGGGTCAACGAAGATCGGGGAGCCCCGCGGTTTACGTTTAGATCAGTTTCCCCAAAACAAGAAAAAGGGAAACATCGCGAGCATGAAACTGGCATTGGGGGGGAAGAAAACCCTGACGTCCCCGGCCGGAAAACGCGGTCATTCGCCAATAGTGACATGAGACAGCTCTCTCATTGGTTGGAGGGGGGTTTTTACGGTACGTAGATCAAAAAATCGGAGGACGGGAAAAGTGACAGTTCAATTTGCGCGATAAAATACCTGAGAAATAAACTGTAAAAAAACCTGGGCTACAGATATTGAGGATAGCTAAAGAAAAAAACATTTTAACCATCTTTGTTTACTTTCATATAAGTGATTTGGAGTTAGGGTTTTTTTTGTGGTAAACAGCACACGATTTCACACTTTTTTGTTTTACCCAAGATAAAAACCCTTTCTAAACCAAAATAATACACAATTTAAATTTTACTTTATTTTATTTTTTATTTTTTGCTATTTAAAGTTCATTTTTTGAAACCGACTATATTTTTCAGCCACGAGAATTTCTTTTGGGCGAGAGTGAAAGGGCCCAAAACTTCGCCCTTTAAAAAAATGTTCACGTACCCTTTTTGGGTTTTATTACATCCCCCAATTTAGGGATGGGACCCCCGACTTTTTCTTCCTCCCGAAAAGGAAAATTTCATATTCAAAAATTTAGATATCCAAAACCCAAAAGGATCAAGTTCAAAATATAAAGGGGAAAAAAATTTAAAAGAATACCAATATCTTCAACAAACACAAATTAAAAAGGTTTGATTCGCATTAAAAATAACATCAAAAAACATTTTTCAAAAAATTTTAACCCAAACAAAACCCAAACCCAAAATGAAAAAAGTGGGATTTATTAAAATCACCTACTGACTGTAACAGTGTTTACTAGGAAAAAACTTTGCCCAAAATTCCCCTTTGATATTTGAGCACATGAAAAAATTTCAAAAAATGATAGAAATAATCAAAAATTTTTTGAAAAATCAAAAAATCAGAATATCAACCAAAACCAATGAACAAAAACAGGAGACCCAATTTAAATATTCCCAAAAAAAACTCGGCAATGAACAAAAGCGAAAATATTTTTATTTAAACCGCCTTATTAAAAAAATAAAAAATTTTAAATTAAAAGAACAAAACCCTTTTTGGGAAAAACAAAAAATCTTTTAATTTCCCTTTAAAAAAACTCCTAATATAAACCAAAAATTAGAAAAGCCTTCATTTCTGTTTTGCATCCGCCCCCCCTTTTCCCTAGTTGTTAATGAGTTGTTCGGGCCAGTCTGAGAAGACGTGAACCTTTTCTCATTTCCTTTATTCTCATTCTATCTTCCATCCCCTATAATTTATTTTTTTTTTAAAATTAAAAATTTTTACGAATAATTTCATTCAAAATTATTTAAAATTTTCTATTCTTTTTCCACAAAATCACATTTCAAAATACCCTTTTTTTATTTTTAATATTAAATTTACTTAAAATTACATTTTTTTTTAGACTTTTTCTTGTTTCAAATTCATTTCAAACACCCTAATTGTTTCTCCCAATTTGTTCCTTTAAAAAACACGACATTTGGTTTTTAAGCACATTGCTTTTAATTTCTGGGATTTATGTTTCATAAATTTATTTTTTTTTCCCCATTATAATTTTTTAACCTTCATTAATCTTTTTGTTATACCACATTGGCTGGGCCCTTGTGTTTAAACCCTTTTTAAATTTTTGTTTCGTGTGTTCTTTCTTTCTCCTCAGGGCCTGAGGAAAAATGCCCTTTGGGGCATTGAAACATGTTAAAATAAAAAAAACTGTGCGAAACCCTTTAAAACAGAAATCAAGGGAAAGGGAAATTACAGTTTAAAGGGAATTTAAAATTTAAAATTTTTTATTATTAAATTTAATAATTATTCTGTAATTTTTAAGAATATACATGAATATTCAATATATGGGTAGTTTACCGGGATCCCGTGATTCTTTAATTAGTTTTTTAAGGGGTAATTGGATCAAATGTATATTTTAAAAATTTCCCACTTTTTTGATGTTTGTTACAATTTAACATATTTTTTAATTAAAATTTTTTTCATTGCTTGTAATTATCACTTACCCCAAAAATTTTTCAAATATTTATTTAAATATTGTGCCTATATTTATTTTTTTATTAATTTTGTTTCGTTCACGTCAATCTTGTACGACTTGGGACCAAATTTATTCGAATAAAATTTAATTTTATATTTGTTATTTTTAAAAAAGTTTATGTTAATATTTTTTAACACCCTCTCTAAGTAATGTATCGAGTTTAATTTTTGTTAAATTTTCTTTTTATGAAGGGAGGCAGTTTTTTATAGAAAATTGTAAATTTTTTTGATATTTTTTATCACCTTAAAATTTTTAGGGGAAGGGGTGTATATAAAAAGTAAATACCGGGAAAAAGGGGTGACTTTTAAAACTTGTCTGGAATTTGATTTAAGTAATTCCTCCCTTTGTTTTTAGTTGAAATTTTTGGATTAATTTTTTTTTAAAATAAAAAAATTTAATAAATCCCCCATGAGGGGGACGCTAAAATTTTTTTTCAAAATTTAAGAATAAATTTTCAAAAAAAAAAACAACAATTTCAAAGTTTTTTTTGCTTTTTTTCAAAGTAAGGGAAAATTTAAAACCCGGGGAAAAGGTGTTTTTTTTTTAAATTTCCTAATTTGTAATTTAATTTATTAGTTTTTTGATGGGTTTTTTCTCTAAAAAAAAAGGATAATTTGGGCCCCCCCTGATATACCCCTTTTTTTTTTTTGCTATAAAAAGTAAAAAGTGAGGTGAAATTGGGCGCTTTAAAATTCAGGTACTCCTGGGAAATAAAAGGGAAACAAAGTGAAAAACAGATTGCTTAAAAAATTACAAAAAAACGCCCGTATTTTTGAGAAAATCGGACAAGTTTCACTTAAACAAATTTTAAAAAATAAATGCCATAGGGTTTTTCCCTTTTGTAATTTGTGTAAAAAAAATTTTTTATCATAAATTTTAAAACTAAATAAAAAACGAGAAAAGATAAAAAATTTGATTCTTGGGGACTAAAATTTACTGTAAAAAATTTGGGGTGTACATGGGGTGGGGTGGCATGGAACAATATTTAAAATTTTTGCTCTAGGAATTTGGAAGAAACTTGGAACAGGAATTTTTATAATTTTTATTTTTTTTTAAAATTTTTTAAGTTTAAAAAAAAAAAAGACCCTTTTATTAGAAAATTTTTTTAAAGACAAAAAACTCAAAAAAATATTCATTCAAAGAAAAATTTTCTTGAAAAAAATAATAAGAAAAATCAAACATTCAACAATTTTTTATATTTTTTCAACAAAAACCCTTTTCCCAAAATAAAATTGCAAAAAAAATAAAAAATTTTTTGAAGATAAATTTTTTGTTACCTGGGTCTGCATTTCCCCGGCCCAAAAAAAAAAGGGGGCCAAAACCCCCCTTTAATGCAATATAAAAAATGATCTGTCGGGAAAACTTAAGGGCGATTGTGGAAAAATTATAAAACCCATGTATAAATTTGTAATTTTAAAACGAGTTTTAAAAAATACCATTAAATGGGGCCCTTGAATTTTTTGTGTTGGTCCCTGGTCGGTGGGCTTTTGGAGGGCTGGGAAAAATAAAAAATTCCATTTCATGAGATGAGTGGGGATTGATGGTTCATGGCCCCACACAAACCCCTTACAAGCAAATACCCCCTTCTTGGATAGTTTGATTTCTAGCTGTCTGTCTTGTTTTGGTGGTTTTTTACCACTAGCAGTTTAAAAGCTAAAATTTTCCCTTGTGGGGTGGGTTGCGATGTCAAAACAAACAGGGATACAAAAAGGCAACAGAAAAAAAAGGGGAAAAGGCCGAGAGGGCAGAAAGAAACAGGGGCAGACATATACAGGGGCCCATATAGGGACAAACAGATATATGGGGCAGGGGCAGATATAGGGACAGGCAAAAAATAGGGAAGACAGTATTGGGGGATACAGACATGGGGGGCAGAAAGATATAGGGGGGCAGAAATTTTAGAGACAGGGCAGATTGGGGCCCTACGACATGGGGGCAGACGTATAGGGACCGACATATATGAGACATACAAAAATAGGGGAAAACAGTATAGGGGCATAAAGACATAAAGGGACGACAGATATGAGCAGACTTTTATAGAGACATACAAATATAGGACAGACAGTTTTTAGGGCCCGACAGTATAGGGACATACAGACATAGGGCAGACAACATTGCAAAAGGGCAGATATAGGGAAGACATTTATAGAGGGGCATACATAGGGGGACATAACCCAAAAAAAAGGGGCGACAAGGGCATTGGGACCGATAATATGGACAGAAAGATATAGGGGACGCAGATTTTAGGGACATACAGAATAGGGACAGACAGGGCCCTAGCGAAAAACAGATATTTGGGGCAGACAGATATGGGGGAATTTCAAAAAATAGGGACATACAGACATAGGGACTTTCAGAACCCCCTTTTTTTTTTTTTTTTTTTTTTTTTTTTTTTTTTTTTTTTTTTTTTTTTTTTTTTTTTTTTTGCGACAGAAAGACATAGGGACAGACAGAAATAGGACAGGGCAGATATAAGGGAAAAGACAGGGGAAAAGCGACATACAGATATAGGGACAGACAGATATAGCGACAGGGGCAGAAAATAGCGACAGACCCAAACCTTTGCGACAGAGGACATTTGGGGAGACAGGAAAATAGGGGGCAGACAGATATAGAGACAGTCAGATTAGGGACTTAACCCAAAGGGGGTTTTAGTGAATATAGATTTTAGGGACGAAAAATATAGGGCAGGGCAAAATGCGGACCGAAGACATAGGACATTCAGATAAAAGGGGGCAGACGGTTAGGGTATATACAGATATAGAGAAAAAAGATTTAGAGACCCTACTATATGGGACCCGACAGTTTTAGGAAAATTAAAATATAGGGAAAATACAGACATTAGGGGAAAACGACCCTAGCCCACATTTAAAACATAGGAAAAGACCGACATAGAGACATAATTTAGGGGGCATACAAAAAAACCCCTTTTTGGGGGGGAAAAAAGAAATGGGGCCCGACAGGGCATTTGGGGGCAGACAGACCATAGCGACAGACGGGCATAGGGAAAAGACGACATAGAGGGCATAAGATTTAGGGGCGAAGCATGCGAAAGAAGATATGGCCCTACAGACATAGGGGAAAATTTCAGGGAAAAGGGACCTTTCAGATATAGGGGCAGACAGACATTGCTAAGACAGATTTTAAACTACAGACAGATTTAGGGACCCTACAGATTTAAAGGGGCTAGAGGAATAGGGGGAAAAACCCAAAATAGGGACAGAAAAGACATAGGGGCAGACGACATTTTGCAACAGCAGATATAGGGAAAAGAAAAAAAATAGGGACATACAAATTTTAAAAGGGACAGACAGACTTTGGGACAGATAGATTTTAGGGACAGACAGTTTTAGAGACAGACAGAATTAGGGACATTTCAGACAAAGGACATACAGACATAGCTAAAAGAAGATAAAAGGGACATACAGATATAGGGAATACAGACATTTGGGGCAGACCCTGATATAGGGACAGACAGGGTTAGAGAAAAAAAAGACATTAGGAAAACAGACCTACAAAAAAAAAGATATTTGGGACTACGATATAGGGACATGCAGGGCATAGGGGGGCATTAAGAATAGGGACAGGGAAAAATTTTAGGGAAAAAAAAAGGCCCTTTGGACAGAAAGTTTAGGGACAAAAAAAAGACATGCGGGAAAAACTTATTTTTGGGGGAAAGGGCAGTTTTAGGACATACAAATATAGGGACATACAAAAAATAGGGACCCGAAAAACATAGCGACAGGGCAGACTTAAATGACAGCAGACATAGGACATTTCAGACATAGGGGCGACAGACTTGGGGACAGAAAAGTTTTTAGGGACCCAAAAGGGCATAGCGAATTTCAGATAAGGGACAGGGAAAATTTTTAAGACAGACAGCCCATAGGGACTTTTTGCATAGGGACAGGAAAATACTTGCGAATTTCAGATATAGGGAAGGGCAAGATTTTAGAGACATAAAAAATATAGGACATTTCAGGGTAGGGACCCAAATTGCGAAGACAGAAATTGGGACAGACAGGAAAAGGGACAGGGGCCGATATGGGACAGACGATATAGGACAGACAGAATAGAAACATCAGATATGGGCAGAAAGATTTTAGCGGGCGACAGAAAAGGGGGCAGACAGAATAGCGACAGACAGATTTTTGGGGGCAGGGAAAATATTTGGGACAGAAGATTTAGGGGAAGACAGATATAGGGACAGGGCAAATATGGGGGCAGACAGATATATGGAAAGGGGACATAGGGACAGACAGACATAGCGACAGGGGAGGGCATTTGGGACCGACAGATTTAGGGACAGACAAATTTTAGAGACAGACGGCATAGGACATACAGAAATTTTGGGGAAAACAGGGTTTTAGGGACAGGGCAGATATATGGACAGACAGACATTGCGACTAAGGAATTAGGGAAAAGACAGATAAAAGAGACATCCAAAAAATAGGGACCCTACGGGCATAGGGACCGACAGGGAAAAGGGGACAGCAGACATAGGGCAGGGGCAGTTTAGGGCCAAAACAGATTTAGAGACAGAAGATATAGGACAGGGAAAATATGGGACAGGGCAGATTTTGATACATACAAATTTTAGGGGAAATACAACATAGGGGAAAAAAGACATAGGGGCATTAAGATATTTGGGAAGAAGATATAGGGGCAGCCAGAATAAAGGACATACAGATATAGTGGGCAGACAGATATAGGGACATACAGACATTTTTTTTGCGGGAAGGGAAAAAACCCTGCGACAACAGACATAGGGACAGAAAATAAGGGGGCAGACAGATTTTAGGGGACAGACAGATATAGGGACATACCCGATTAGTGACATAAAGAATAGGGACGACAGATTTGGGCAGGGCAGTTTTAGCGACAGACAGGAAAATTGCGGGCAGAAGAAAATAGCGAATAAGATATAGGGACAGACAGATTTTAGGGGCTTTCAGATTAGGGGCTTCAGATATTGGGACGGGCAGATTTTTAGCGGGAAAACAGAAAAGAATTTGGGCAGAAAAAATATAGGGATGACCGATTTTAGAGACAGACAGATATAGGGACGACAGATAAAAGGGGCCCGCAGGTATAGGGGAAAGCAAAGATATAGACACGGGGCAGATATGGGGCATACAGGGTATGGGGGCATAAGATAATGGGGAAAACCCGAATTTGGGAAAAGAAAAGATTTTTAGCGACAGGGCAGATTTTAAGGGCAGACATTTTGAGGAACCGACAGGAAAAGCGACAGACAGACATAGCGGGCAGAAGGAAAAGGGACAGACAGTTTTTAGGGAAGACCAGATATAAAGGCATACAGAAATAGGGAATACAGATTTTAGGGAAAATACAGATATAGGGACATACAGATATAAGGACATACAGATATAGGGCCCGACAGAAAAGGGCGACAGATATAGGGGGCGACAGATATAGGACAGGGGCAGAATTTGCGACATACAGATATAGGGGCAGACAGATTAGGGGCAGAAAAAACATAGGGAAAGCAGGGCCCTAGGGACAGACAGATATTGGACGAAAATATAGGGACAAACATTTCATGGGGGCAGACAGAATAGGGAAGACAGTTATAGGGACAGAAAAAATTAGAGAAAAAATAAGGAATACAAATGGGACAACGAATACGACATACAAAAAAGGGCCGGGACAGAATAGCACATAAGATATGGGGACAAAAAAAGGGGGAAAACAAAAAGGGAATACTTTAAAATTTTTTAAAAAAATTTTAATTTTATATATTTTTAAATATTTTTTTATATAAAAAGAGACTTATAGGGGTCAGTAAAATTGTAAGTCCCATTTTAAGTTTAGATCACTAAAATAATTTTTAAAAGTAAAAAGTTTTCTATAAAAATTTTTCACTTATAAAAAGGGTACTGTTTTAGTGAGTGGTTAGGTTCATGTAATATTTAAAAAACTAAAACGAAGAGATGTCCACCCCTCCCCCGGGGTTGTGACAGTCAGTATCCCAAGGTTACGAGTCTCCCCTGAACCCCCGTGGGCGCAACGTGGAGGAGGGGGGGAGGATCGGCATTCAAATAAACACCCCACACCTACTCGTTTCCTCTCTGTCTGGCCCAGATTCTCGCATCACCGGTCTGCCTTCGAAAAACCCAGGCCAACTTGCGTATTTTTCAACCCATTTGGTTTGGGAGTTGTTTTATTATTTAAAAAACTGGGGGGTAAAACAAATCGAGACTAGAGACTTGAAGAGGAGACTAAACAAGACTTTTTTTGGGAAAATTTAATTTTTTATACCGAGCCATTTATTTTTTTTTAAAGTTCGGGGGAAAATAGGTGACCCCCTAAAAGATGTCTTTTTTTTTTGTTTTTTTTCACCCCGTCTACACTGCCCCTTTAAGACAGTCCCCCTTCTGTTTCCCAGGGGGGAATGTGATAAAGGGTATAACATAAATATAAGTAACCCCATTTGAGGAGGAAAGTTTTTAAACAACCCTCATTACGCCTTGCAAGAGAATCTACGTACCCCAAAGCGGTTGAAATTCATAGATAGTTTTTATTTGCCTAGAGGCCCGGGTTCAATGACAATCATAGCCCCACAAATAATAGGTTTCTTTAGGGGGGGGGGGTAAGTATCCCTTCCCCCACCCCCACAAAACTTGTGTAAATGCACAAAAATTTTCCAATATAGCCACTGACAGCCATGACCATTATATTTGGTGATTTTCAGAATGAACCTTAAATTTTTACGTGCTAATGATGATTTAGTGTCATGACCGGACGTATACAAATTCACGCAGTTTTTCATCAAACGCGATTCGATTACAAAAAAACTAAAAAGTAGCATAGTGATGTGCCTAGTGATTATTCTGTGAGATAGCTAACAAAATGGCACGCTGCTTGTACAGCCATCGATGTCGGCAAGTTTCGGCGTGCGAAATAAGCGTCACACTTCCTTTGTCTCAAAGTACGGTGATGGACGGTACTTGTTTGTAGGGGACAAATAATATACGTTGGCTTTTCATTACCCTAGTTGGAAAGTATTGTGTGTACACTTACCCCATTTTACGATGTCACCTATTTGGGAAATTTAAGAATCGGACGAAATTCATTGTATTAATTTTCAGTTTGTTTAAGTTTAAGAAACCCACACACTCTCTAAAGGGAATAGGAATAATTGAATTCGTTATAAACCTAAATTTGTTTGTAGTGTCTGCAACTTTAGTGTAGGATGTGATTTAAGTGTAAGAAACAAGCCTAATAAAAATGGCTTGATATTGAGTCTTTGAATTAAACCCCCCGTAATCACTCATGAGTGCCTAAAGTTCAATTTGTATTATGACGATTCAGAAAGGTTACTACACTCTTTCATGTAATCCATCAAGTCATGTTATCCTAACGTCACGTTTACTAGATACAAATCAATATCTAATAACACTGATAAAATCATAAAATGCCATAATTTGTGGTTAAAACAAATGTACGTTTGTATTTTTTAAAGCCTTCTTACGAAAAGGGGTTTGTCCCACTCACCAGCCTTCTCGACGCTGACCCAAGCTATCGAGAATAGAATCGTCCAAATCCAGGCCAAGTTAACTGGAGTTGACTTTTCCGCCAAAATTGATTTTCAGTCATCTCACCAGATGAAATCAGGTTAAATTGAAACTTTTTAAAAATTTAGTATTAAAAGGGACTCCAACTTTTATAAATTTTTAAAGCTCCAACTTTCCAGGGATAAAACTCCACCTCATATTATAAACTCATCTCTAGTTTTAATAACTCCCAATAAAAAAAGGGGAATTAAAACCAAATTCAATTGAACTAATCTTCAATTAGAAGCTCCAATTCAGTATTAGAACTCCAACTCTCAGTATAAAAAATCCAACTCTCAGTATTAGAAGCTCCAATTTCAGTATTTTGAACTCCAACTATCAGTATTAGAAACTCCAACTTCAGTATTAGAACTCCAACTTCAGTATTAGAAGCTCCAACTATCAGTATTAGAACTCCAACTCTCAGTATTAGAAACTCCAACTCTCAGTATAGAAGCTCCAACTATCAGTATTAGAACTCCACTCTCAGTATTAGAAGCTCCAACTCTCAGTAATTTGAAACTCCACTCTCAGTATTAGAATTCCAACTCTCAGTATTAAACTCCAACTTCAGTATTAGAACTCCAACTCTCAGTATTAGAAGCTCCAACTCTCAGTATTAGAACTCCAACTCTCAGTATTAGAAACTCCAACTCTCAGTATTAGAAGCTCCAACTCTCAGTATTAGAAACTCCAACTCTCTTAAATTTGAAACTCCAACTCTCAGTATTAGAAGCTCCAACTTCAGTATTAGAACTCCAATCTCATATTAGAAACTCCATCTCTCAGTATTAGAAGCTCCAACTTCAGTATTAGAAACTCCAACTCTCAGTATTAAAGTTCCAAATCTCAGTATTATAAGTTTCCCAAATTCCCCAGTATTAGAAAATCCAACTCTCAGTATAAAACTCCAACTCTCAGTTATAGAACTCCAACTCTCAGTATTAAAAAGTTCCAACTCTCAGTATTAAAGCCCGATAATTCGTTAACTGTTAAAATATTTTTTTTTTTAACAAACCCCTTTTTACTACTATTGGGGTTATACGCCTATGTACTAATTACGCTAGGATTTAGGAAAATAAAGGTTGAATTTAAAGGGGGAAGGGTTTTGCATTTGCGGGAGAGAGAGTGGGAAATTATTTATGAAAACATCCCTAAGTACACCCAAGAAAATTTAACAATAAAATTTCCCCATTTTTATAGTCAGTCTATTCGAAAGTAGCACCTTCAACCATGCGGCACCAAGTGGGTAACATGAGTTAATTATATATTAGAGATGTAAAACCTATCTTGACGTATCCAATCGTTTAAACCCTCGTAGAAAAATTACATATTTTTATTCAATATAAAAATTTGGGAAATTCATACCCTCCCTTTTCACTGTAAAATAAAAGAGTGCATTTTTTAAACGTTACTTTTTAATCGCACTTTCTAATTTAGTTTCATCCAAAAAATACACCATTTTGTCGCAAAAAACATACCTAATTAAAAGGTATGAAAGAAACGAGTATAATTACGTTTGTAAGTTCACTTCCCCTTTAAAAGATTTAAACTGCCCTTAAGTCCAGCCAAACCCTTTAGTTTTATTGGTGCCCTGTTTTTATATTAAGCAAATTCCCAAGTTCGATTCCCCTTTTGTTCTAGCATTTTTTTTTAGTTTCTAATTCGTGGGTGGTTTAATAATATGTTTATAAGGGCCTGTTAAATACGCCCTTTATAATTTTTGTTTGCACCACGAAAGGTTGAATTTATATTAAGTGTACCCACATTTTGGGGGAGAGTGGGAAAAAATTAAAGAAAATCTACCATTAGTAACCTGCCCTTTTTAAAACCCGAAAACCCCGTCTTAAAGTAATTAATATATTGCGGAGTAGACCTTAGACTGTGTTGCCATGGAAGAGAGTCCATATAATTAAATTTAAAACAAAAGCATGGACAGGGTGCCCAATGCCTAATTAACTTAATTATTTTTCAACAAAACCAAACCCAGACCACCCCTTAATTTATGCCCTAGGAATCTAATACTAACCTAAATTTACAGTTGTTCGTCGTGAAAATGCATTAGAAGGTTTTACTAAACATTTTCCCTTGAATAATTTTTGCCAACAAATATGAATTTGCAACTTTTCTTTGTAAATGTCTGTGAGTAATAAAAGGTTTAAAAAAAAAAACGAGCACACGTTACTTTGTGGTGCTCACACTAAATCATCAATAGACACACAAACACACACAACATAGAGAAATGGAATCGTTTGAAGGTCCTTCTTAGATAAGAAGAGAACACGCCAAAAGGTATGCAAATTGTAAGCCGTTTCGAGCGCATTTTTCAACAGTATTTCTGTGTTGGTATGGGAAATTTTTGGCCCATTATCACCTTAATTTCGATCCGTACGTACACAGTTAGCAAGTCTCGAGGTGAGGGTACCTCTCACCCACACGAGCACGGGCATTGGGGGGGGAAGGGGGCAGACAAAGTGGCCGGGGGTATTTAAGGGGAAAAGGGGCATAATTGGGATGAACGTTTACAGAATTCATAAAAAATAATAATTGCGCAATGTTCTATATCCATATGGGATATCCACACATTATTATATTAATGGGGTAGGATTAAATAAAGTCGAATTTGGAGGAAATATGCCCCTTCGTTTAAGGTGAAAACTTACTAGTCCTTTGAGATTCTCCACTAAGGCTCATTTGTATATGCTGCACCATAATGGAAACAATCAAAGGGACGCTTGATTCATTTCAAGGTAAACGAATAATTCATCCGGTCAAACACTTATTTCTGTTTGCAGCTTGTCTGTCTAATAAGCTAAGGGTCCCAGGTTCGATTCCTGGCGTGGCTGGGGGAAAAAAATATATAATTGATGAAATGTGGGGCTTACGCTTTTAAAGTGATGAATTAACGACAAATACTGGGTGTTGTTTACTTTTTTAAAGTTTAGGTTTGCTTATAAGTCATTTTGCTAATAAGTTGGTACAGAGAGTTCACATTAAACATCTCAAATAAAATAAGTAAACAAAAATTAAACATTTCAGGTCAACCGGGGATTGGCTAACATGCGAATATTACGATTCTAAGAGTCATGAAGAGGCTGATATTGCTTCAGGCCATGGAATTGGGGGGGTCATGTTGAGGGTGATTTTTTTGAAAAAAAAAAAATATAATATATATTATATATATATATTTTATACATTTAATACGAACGAGTTTGGGAAACAAAAGAAGGAAAAACACGTAAAATAAAATGCGAGTGAATAAATTTTCAACCCTTACGGGAAATGTCACAGTTTGGAGATGAACGAATGGATAGAAGCACAGATCTAGCTATACCTTCCATTTAAACAAATAAAGTAAATTTAATAACAGGGTCACCACATAACATCTAAAGATAAATGAAGATGTTTTAATGATGTTGAAGTTTTTATAACCGCCCCTCAACGTAGGGTTTATATTTTCACGTATAACGCACCTTTAAGTTTGGATGGAAGGGGATGCAATGCAAGGTCCGTAATTTGCAGTTTTTATTTGTAAACTCTTCTTTTTGCAAAAAAAACAATATTGCTCCAACAGAATCATAGGGCTATTTTTCTAAACATGGCAGTCCTAACAGTTATTGAACTATTTATAATGAACACATTAAAAATTTGATGAAAAGTTTTTTTAATTGAAGATAAAAAGCTCTCATACAAATCTAGGACACCCTCAAAAGATAGACAAGAACTGTTAATTACCCATGAGAAATAAAATTTAAAATCTATGTTTCGTTATAGAGCAATATTAGATCTATTTTGGCCGAAAAAATTGTTTGCCATGGAAATTGCAAAAAAAAAACTGCCCTTTTCTCGCTTTAAATCTTCCGTCTCACCTAATGACCACTTACAAACTCCCCCTTAAAGAAACCTCACTGTAGTTGTAGTAGTTGTTGAGAGTCCAGAGTAGTCCATCCCTTGGTAGGACCTTTTTCTCATAGTCTTTACCTGAATCACTCGTTAGTATTGACGTCCTTGAAGAATATTTATCACCCATTTGACCCCATATTTCGCTCATTATCATAGTCTTGAGTACCACTTGAATTCACAAACTGAAAGACTACAATGAATGCTATTCAAGGAAAAATGTCCTAAGGTCCACTTACACTATGTAACAAGTTTTAAAACTTTGTGTTTAAAAAATATTGTTTTACATGTTAAAGAAATCGAATTAAAACTTTTATAAGACATTTATGTTTTATAACAATTCATAGTGTTTTTTTAACAATTTATCCGTTACCAATCAAGTATCGGTAAATATCAAAGAAAATCGTGTAATTTTTGTTTTCAAATAGTTGAACCTGTTACAGAACTATTTACTTATGTAAGAAGTTGGCTAAAATGTTCTTTCACTGATTACAATAAATAAATAGGTGCTCAAACTGTATGGACACATTTTAATACTGATTAATGTTGGATTTACATAATTCCATTTCACTCAAGTGTTATTTACTTTTAATTGATACTCTAAAAAACCAGGTATTTTCCAGAATGTTAGAAATTATCTTTCACTGCAGATTCAGAAGGAACCTTAGTCCTATAATTAAAATTGATATTGTAAACAGAGTTTTGGATATAATTTTTTTAAACTTTGTGAAATATTACAATTATATGAACCCTATAAAAATACCAACAATAATCTATAATATTCAAAACATTTTGCATCCAACAGTTTTCTTTTGTTTTATCAAAACGATGAAATTTGGACTTAGTCTTATTTCTATAATCATTGATTCAACTAAATTTGTGTCAAACCCGCTTTCTTATAAAATCCTAATCTTACTTTTACATACGAGTCTTTTAGATGACATTTAATTGGCTTGTCATCGAATATATTTCTTAAAACTGGCACCAGTCTTGAGATCCCCAGCCAACAGGTCGTGACATCACGTTGAAGATCACCAACGGTCATGACCATCAGTGAAGATCAGACAAAAGGTTGTGACCATCACGTTGAAGATCAGACAAAAGGTTGTGACCATCACGTTGAAGATCAGACAAAAGTCGAGAAACACGTTGAAGATCAACCAACAGTCGTGACCATCACGTTGAAGATCAACCAACAGGTCATGACAATCACGTTGAAGCTCAGCCAACAGGTCGTGACCATCACGTTGAGATCAGCCAAAAGTGTGACCCACGTTGAAGATCAGACAAAAGGTCGTGAACATCACGTTGAAGATCAACAACAGGTCGTGACCATCACGTGAAGATCAGCCAAAAGGTTGACCATCACGTTTGAAGATCAACCAACAGGTCATGACAATCACGTTGAAGATCAGCCAACAGGTCGTGACCATCACGTTGAAGATCAGCCAAAAGGTTGTGACCATCACGTTGAAGATCAGACAAAAGGTTGTGACCATCACGTATGAAGATCAGACAAAAGGTCGTGAACATCACGTTGAAGATCAACCAACAGGTCGTGACCATCCACGTTGAAGACAGCCAACATGTCATGACTATCACGTTGAAGATCAGCCAAAAGGTTGTGACCATCACGTTGAAGATCAGCAAAAGGTTGTGACCATCACGTTGAAGATCAGACCAAAAGGTCGTGAACATCACGTTTGAAGATCAACAACAGGTCGTGACCATCACGTTGAAGATCAGCCAAAAGGTTTACCATCACGTTGAAGATCAGTCAAAAGCTCACTCGCACATTATTAGCTCTCGTGATTAGAGGTGGCCGAACTCAAAATAGTCTTTCGGCCAATTTTTTTTGCACAACACTACACAAACCGCGGTCGCATGAAGAACATCCTCCTCAAACGTCATTATCAACACGAGATAAAACATGTTTTAATTTTTTTTTAAACAGTTTTTAATCGTTTTAGTCAAAATTATAAAAACATTTAAAAATGTAACAAGTTACAAAATAACATTGTTTTAGAACATTTTTTGTTAAACGGGGAAAACGGATCTTTTTTTTGATTTGATTTATTTAGAAATATTTTGCGAAGTGGGTTGTCTCCCATTTTGACACAACTAAGCACTCTCAACTACTATATAATTGTGTATAGATAGATCTTTTGGTAAATTATTGACAAGAATAGAATTATAATTAGTTAGATAAAACTATTGACTTCAACGCAAAATTTATTGGTTGTCAAAGCTAATTTTTTATCTCATTGGATAAAAAAATATAAATTCCCCTCTGTGGCGTAGTTGGCTAAAGCGCTTGTTGTGTTGAGCTCAACTGCTGAGGACGGGGAGATCGAGGTTCGAATCTCGGTCGGGAAAATGAGGGGGGGGTGGGGTCTTAAATGGTTTCCCACTCTCCCTCCACGAAAATGCGGGTTCACTTCATCTAATTCAACCTTCTCAATTCTAATCCATTAGCGTAATTAGATTAGAGCGTATAACCGAACGGGTTTATAAGACGCGGTGCTAAATAATTTTTTTTAAAAATTATAAGATTAAAATTAAAAAAAACACTGTCAGAAGTGGGATTCAACCCACGCCCTCATCTGAGGACCAAATGCTCAAACTCTCGGAGTTAAGTAGGGTCTACACTTGAGTCTGGCCCCTTAGACCGTCGGCCATCCTGACATTTTACTAAAAATTGAAATATAAAAGCAAATAAAGTTAAACTTTCTTAAAAGTTGATAATGCATTTTTTTTATTAAATAAGGTGTACATTTTGTTTTTTATAATATATATATTTACATACTACTCTGAATTCTACCCCCTTGGCCTTCAAAGCCTGAAATAGCACCCAAAATCCTCGGAAAAGGTTTGTGACGTCAGATGTAGAATTTTAGTTAGGTAAAGTTGTGTTTTAAGAACAATTAAATTTAGTCTAAAAGACTCGTAGAAAAGTAAGATTGGATTTTTAAAAAGCGGGTTTTGACTCAAATCTAGTTGATAAATGTTGTAAAAAAGCCCGAAGCCCAAATTTCATTTTTTCGATAAAACAAAAGAAAACTTTTGGATGCAAAATGTATTGGATTATTCTAGATTATTGTTGGTTTTTTGTAGGGTTATATAATTGTAATATTTCACAAATTTTAAAAAAATTATATCCAAAACTTTGTTTACAATATAAATTTTAATTACTAGGACTAAGGTTCCTTCTGCAATTACAGTGAAAATAATTTCTAAAATTCTTGAAAAATACATGTTTTTTGTTAGAGTATCAATTAAAAGTAAATAACACTTGAGGAAATGGAATTATGTAAATTAACATTAATCGTATTAAAATGTTCCAACAGTGAATAACAAAGTCATCACTGGTTAACTTGATTAAAACTAATCACAGTGTGTTTTTTAAATTACCTGCTTTTGAGATTATAGTTCTGAAAAGATTAATAATAATGTCACACCTGGCTAGGAACATGTTTTTAAACAAAACCCAAAAACAAACATATTAAAACCTTTCAATGCTGGTTATCATTGGCAAATTTAATTTTTTTTTGCATGTAATGATGTATCTGTTTTGATATGATTGCATTTATATAGCATGTACAAAAATCACACAGGAAAAATGTATTTTTACAAAAATAATAATAATAAAACCAAATTTTTAAAATTTTCAAACACTTTCTCACAACATCTAAATAAAATGCTCTAAAAACCCCCCGCTCTGTTAATTTTTGCATCATTGTACCATAAAGTTAACAGCGTCTCAATAGGGCACAAGAAACCAACAATTCCAATACTAAAACTCTCCTTATGCGGCTACAAAATTTTTACTGGCCCCTAACCATATGTCCCGGTGGGAAAAGGCCACTGGAGAATTTCGTTCCAAAAAATTTTTGTGCTGCCTTTTTTTGTGGGACAAAACTCTAACTGTTTTTCCATTTTCTTACAGTAATTGGCACATAGCCTTCCGGGGACGCGAGAATATTTGGAAAGTAATAAAATTTTTTGCCAACCAAGCAAACCCAGGGGGATGTGTCGCACACCAACCCATTGATGAATGTGACAAACTACTGCACGTGTACATCTTCATTGGTATAGCGGAAATGATGGTAAGTACAATTGAAAAAACACTTTTTGATCTCTTGGAGCTAGCCCGAAAATCGTTTAAACAAAGCAACAGTTCCTTTTATCCGATTTATACAATTCAAGAATGTCTTTTATCTCTATTATTTCAACGGTAAACTTATTTTGCAAAACTTTAGGGCATTATCATTTATACATTATCGTGTACAGTAAAACTCATAAATTTCTTTAATTTCCGTTTAACCCCCCAAAAGTCCCTTTCCAGGTTTTTAAAGGAAATTCCTCCCCCAGGGGGAAAAAAATTTTTCAAAAGTTTTAAATCTTCCCGAATATACCAAAGCCTGACCCATCTTATCAAATTGGATTTTTATTTTGCCCTGGACAATTGTCACTGAACAAATGCAGCTATTTAATATCAGGAGGTTCATGATTGCCACTTTTATTTTGGAACCGTTTGTCCTTAGGAATTTTTCCCTTTACGAAAGTTCCCCCAATCTTTAACTCTCCCATCAATTACATCATGCAAACTGAAAAATTTTATCGCATACCTGTTTCCGTGTGCTTCCCTTCTGCAGTAATAATTTTAGGATTTGTTTTTTATATGAGATCTCTTTACTTGGGCGATGCCATTTTTACATCACAACCTCAAATAGGCCTTGTAGGGACAAATCCTGCTCATTTCTGACCCAAAGTCTAAGAAATGACTGAGAATGGAAAATTCACATTGTCACTGAAGTTACTACAGCCTTTTATGGGCACTTTCAAAGCTTGGACAAAATACTTTTCTGGTATAACCTTTGATACTCTAAACTTTTTACTTAGCTTTTTTTTAATCTGTTTGTTTGATTCGAGCTTTTTTGACACCTCTTATTTTATTCCCCTAACTTTTCAACCCACTCCCCATTCCACCATTCGAACTCCTTTGTAAATAAAACAGTTTTAACAATAAACTTATATCTAACCCCACCAATTATTGATGGGTGAATATTTTTGGGTGCTTCCGTCTACTGAGAGAAAAGGTTATCAGTAAATCATTGACGTGTGCAGCTTACTGGTGGAGAGAAAGACCTCAGCCCTGGACTTGTGTCCTTTCTGCACCAAACATAAATTATTGTGGCTGATATTTACATGAGTAGTGAGATTGAGGTCCTTCAAATGCCCAAATGTAGCTCTTGCCTGAAGGAACATTATACTTATCGCCCCCCATTTAGCCCAAAAAATGGACTAGGTTTTTTTTAAGGTATGTTTTCGTTGAACTTTTTTAAAGGTGGGAGGAAAGGGGATGCGAGGAAAGGGTATGTTTTTACAGTTTTAATAAAAAACCTTTTTGGAAAAAATAAAACAAATATGGCTTCAGTAGAATAGAGTTTAATTTTTTTTCACAAGGTATATCAACAATTGTTAAATATCTGTCATGAGCATAGCGGTATAAGATGAGAAACTTTTTAAATGAAGAGAAAAGTTGTTTTAAAATTTCTAAGACACCGTTGACAGATATTTCAACAACTGTTGATATCACAGTGTGAATAAAATTAAATTCTATGTATGTATGAAGAAATATTTGATTTATTTTGACCAAAAAAGTGCTGATAATTATAAAAACTGCAACTCGCTTCCCCTTAAATTCCCACCTTAAAGACATTAATTATTTAGACTCAAGGTCCAGGTTCAATCTTGTTTGGGCTGTAAAAAATGAAGGGTGGGAAAGGGGTCTGAGTGTTGGGGTATACTGCTTGTATTTTTTTCAAACTACTGTTTGATCAGGGGCTGTGGGGGTGAGTTGCGGCCTAGAATTGAAATCGTGTACGAGTTGCGGCCCGGCTTTTAGAGATACACGTACGAATTTGGCACACTACTTGAGAGAAAGGTATGAGTTGCGTCAATCTAATTAGCAGTGTGCTGTTTTAAATTTCAATAGAAACTATCATAGTTCATATTGAAATCCCTTTTAAAATATCCAAACCGCCTCAGTTCTGTCTTTAATGGTTTTTGTCAAATTTTGAACTTTGTTGGGTTTAATTTATGTAGGTTAGGTAAACAGCCCGGGCTGCAATTCTACGTTTTTTCTAAAAATTGGGGCCACAATTCAACTGTCTCAACTCGTTGCCATCAGGGGGCGTTTGTTTAAGTTGTTTAACAAATAAAAGGGTCCCAAGGTGTTGAGTAACACTCTTTATTTTCAGAAATCGACAACTTTGTGACCATTTTTCGCACTGCGAAAAAGGTAAAATTTTAAAAAAGTGAAGAACTCGCATTTACTTTTTTGAGAAAGGGGAGTGAGAAACACAGGAAAACCACGTTAGTAAACAAAGCTAGGGTTCGACCCCTGATCCTCCCAAATCAGTGGCAGACCAATATGACTCAACCACCACCTTAAACCATCCCCTCACTTGGTGCGGGCTGACAGCTTGGTATGGTTGCGTGCGGGGAAGGATCTCTCCAAAATTAGTCGTTTAAAGAATGTACTGAGTATAGGAAGGAAGCGAACAACGTTTCCGGTCCCGGGGTTCTTTGGCTCGGAACAATCTGACAATCAAGGTGTAGAGATTACCCCTAGGGGGGCACTACCCACCCGGTTTATGTTTTAAAAGCATTTTATTATTATTATGTGTTCTGTCTCAAGACGATCCGTGTCCCAAGCTTTTACCACCCAAAGCACCCTGTCCTCTGCCCCCTTACTCCCCGAATTTTCTTATTTTTTTCAATCATTCAAAATTTGAATCTCCTTCTTCCCAAGCTCCCTTTCCCTAAACCCTTTCCTTTATACGTAACGCAGAGGACAGTTCCTCCCAAGGACGTGTCTGGTTTTTGTTTATTTGTACCAAAGAATCCCCCTTTCTCATCCACTCTTTTTAGAACTTGTTCATTTGTCCCCTGTTGTTCACCTCCTTTTCTCAAGTCTTCTCAGGACCAATTTCAAGTTTCCAGTATTACGTAGTTTTTTATTGATTATTATGTTACCCGATCCAGTGGTATAATGGTGCAACTATTACAAATTATGGATTTTCGGCCTATGAAGATTTTGGGTTTGAATCCTCCTGCGTGCATTAAAAGTGATTTTCCATTTTCCCTCCAACCAATAAATACAAAAATTCCTCCAAGTCTTACTTTCATATCCCCTGACTTTTAGCGTGATTTAACTGTATTCATTAAGGTGGTTTGGAGAAAAGGGAAATAAAGGGTAATTAAAAAAAATATACTGTTTTATATTATTACAAATTTTAAAAAGGGCCTAATCTTAGATATTGAAACAAGCGTAGCGAGCAACTGTTTTAACTTGACCATTTGACATTTAGTCTGCTGTACATTTTTTGTCTCTCGAGATGTTGGTTTTTTGATAACTGTCAAATCTGTGGACCCCAAATTTTTTGCCAAATTTGGCAGGGACATTTTTTTAAAACCAAGGCCGAAGAACGTATTACTAGTTTTAAAATGGTTAATTTTTTTAAATATATGACCTCTCAAAAGGTTTTCCCTTTAATAGCTAATCTCAATTAAATTTTTAATTTAAAATTCTAAAACAACCAATCAAGTAAAAAGGGCTATTAAAAAAAATAGTTGACATATTGCTGACTCTTTGTGGGACACCAGTGTTTCACACACACCGGTTTTAAAAAAACTGCTCCAGGAGAAAAATACTACATTTGACGTCAAATTTAAACCCAACGTCAATCAAAACCCAAGAAAGCCCGTTTTAAGTAATGTAAATGGCGAATGAAAGACGTGAAGACATTAAAAAAATTCGCCGCTGTCAGTGACCCTTTCGCACCCGGCCGATCGACGATGCTCGCAACTACACTTGCGCTAACTGTTTACCTCAGAAAGAAACTCAAAATTGTTGAATTAATACAGAATTTAATTATGGTATGATATATTATAGTCCTATCATGTATCAAGTTGAAAAATTTAATAATACAAATATGTTTTGCAATTTTTAATGTATTTTTATTGACATAGTTTTTTTTCTATATTTTTTTAAATTATTATTCTTAGCATTATTTAAGATAAAAACAAAAATTTTTGGTTTTTGTTGTTGCTTACAGAACAATTTGACTGGGGGTAACCTGGTGGCTAGGGAAAAAGGGTTCAAACTTCTATGTGGCGGCCGGGGTTCAATCCTCGGTCCCGGCAAAGATTTTCTGATTACCAAACCCTTCCTTCACCCCCTGACAAGCCCATCTTGTGAATGGGGGAAGCCAGGCCTCCACCGTGGTTGGGAAATTCCACGTTAAACTGTAGGTCCTCAATTTCATCTCACAATCACCCTCCATTAAAACTTTAAGCGTAAGTGCTATAACCCGAAGGGGTATAAGACGCGGTGATAATAATAATAAAAATTATAATAATAATAACATTTGACTATCCGAACTAACCCTTGGTCCCTTTTAGTTGGAAAAATCGACCTACTGTATTAGCGAAACTTGCGAAAAACACCAATACAACTAAATCTGTAAGAAGGACGGCGGGGTATTGAAACTATGTATGTGTGGGGGGGGGGGGGGGTGGGGGGGGCAAAGGGGGGGGGGGGCAATTGGAGATAGCATTAACCTTTCCTCTTAACCTGAAACACACATTTCTTAGTTTTCTTTACGTTCTAATGTTTATTTACAAGATAAAATTGTTGTAGGGGAGGCTTAGACAGAATGTAGAAGTACAATAGTTCCATAAAACAAACACAGCCCCATTGAATTTTAAGACGGTGTGCCTGACGGCGATTACACTTCCCCCGGCTAAGGCGGCAGCCTTAAAACCCACAAAACTAGGGCTTTTCTCATGAATACAATGTGACCAAAATTAAATATACTAGTAATTGGTTTTCACCCTAACTTGATCACCAAGACAAATAAATGGAGCGATGTATCGCACATATTTTCTCCAATTTTATCAGACAATTATTTAAAAGGAAATAATATACCGCTGCATATGCACTCCATCAAAGATTATAAAAGGGAAAAATTAAAACCCTGTTACAAAAACAAACCAGAGCAAATAGGAACATCTCTTCCACCCAAAGAACATAAACTATAAATTTTAAAATAATTCCCAGACCCAATCAAAAGAATATATTTCCTTAAGCTCAGAAATTTTTAAATTTTTAAATAAAAATATATTTCAAGTGAAAGATTTATTTTTTTAATAGCTTTTACAATTTAAACCCAAAGGCTAACTTATTTCACATCGAAATAGTTGCGGAGATGTGATCAAAATTGGAAAACTCTGCTTTTTGTAAATAACCTAAAAAATCATTTTCGTGGGAAAATGTTTGTTTCCATTTTATTTGTAATGTTAAACAAGGCCCAGACTAGAAAAGTGATCAAAAACGTTAGAGCGGATTTTGAGAGAGAAAAAAATGGCCTCCATTCCCGTAAACTACCATTGAGTTTAGGATTAATATTTTATCTCAAAAAATCACTTTGAAGGAACTTCATAAAAACCTTAGAAATCAAGGTTTTTGCTCAATCGGTAAAATGGTTTTGGCTCTAAATCTGTGAGACAACAAAAACACAGACAGACTGAGTAAGGCATCGCATGGAGAAAAATAAGTTTCTCAAATATTTTTTATTCCAAAAAATGAAGTGGTGAAATAACGTTAGATCTCTAATATTTTTTGTTTACTCCTCAACCTTGCATAGTCTTTACACCAAGGGGACAGAAACAACCCCAGAAAGAGCTACTTCGGTCTAAAGCTAAAAGGGAAAAACCCTTTCGTATTTCCCCCAGGGAAAACAAAACACACACACAAACCCCACAAGAAAACAAAAAACAAACACAATACAAGAGAAAGCGAAAAGACGTAAAAGTTTCTAAAAGATTGAAACTCATAAATAAGCTCTGTCTTCCTACAATACAAGTGTTTTTAAAAATTGATGTAAAACGCTTAAAGAAAGACTGAGAACAGTGAATATGTGTAATGTACCCGGAAGTTTTGGGAAAAGCGGGTTTTATTTTCTAAAGGGGGTTCTACCGGGAAAATATCGTTCCTTGGATTGGGGGGCCCAAAAACACTCAGGGGATTGTGGAACAAAGAGCGTCTCTAGTGTCCCTTTAATTGTGACATATGAATTATTATACACAAAGAAAGGGGGAAATATAAATTCGCACAAGTGATTATCCTTGTGGACCAACATAAGAAAACCCAGATATACACACTATTTTCTTACTACCTAATGGGTTTTATCTAATAAAATTGTTAAATGCAGATTAAAGGGGAGACCAGATTGGATCTACCTAGGGTGAATTTTCCCATGAAGGTTTCCCCACCCTCCTTCCACGCAAATGCGAGTTGACTACTTCTAAAATTTTTCTTTTCCCCATCCTTACCCCATTGAAAATAATTATCATGCATACGATAACCAGGACAGGTAAATAGACCCGGCGATAAAAAATTGTTAAAAACTACAAATCGTAAAAAATTTGGGGTGAGCAAACCAAAAATTAATTTTTACTAACAATAACTTAATGTCTAACTCCTGCACTTATGTGCAAGTGGGCTAAATATCAGGCCGTCTAGTTGAAGGGTATTCGACCAGCAATTTTCAAACGGGCGAGACCTTTTGAAGCTATGTATAAAAAAAGTTTTGGTAGTGATTGTCACATAGGGTGGCAAGAGGGGGGCCATAAGGGGGGCCACCAACAGGCCTACTGAATAGAGCTTTTTTTAAGTAGGGGAAAAACCCACCAAATTGGTGACACATAAAAAAGCGGTAAAAAAAAGGCGGAGCATGGTAGTAAAAGGGGGTAACATGGGGAAAAAAGGCAGTAACATGGTATGACATGGTAAATAGCATGGTAGTAAATGGTAGTAAAAATGTAGTAACATGGAGTAACATGGGTAACATGGGGGTAACATTAGTAACATGGGGAGTAAACATGGTAGTAGCATGGAGTAACATGGAGTACATGAGTAACAGGGCAAAACATGGTATAACATGGGGTAACATGAAGTACAGGGGAGTAACAGGAATACGGGGCAGAAACAGGGAAACATGGCAAACATGGTAAACAGGAGTAAAAGGCAGTAACTGGCTGGTAACAGGGCAATGACATGACGGTAACATGGAGTGACAGGGTTAAGCAGGGAAACATGGTAGTAACAAAAAGTAACATGGCAGTAACATGGTATCGGGGTTCATGCAAAAAACATGCAGAAACATGGGAAACAGTAATGCATAACGGTAACAGGCATGACATGACGGTAACATGGCAGAACAGACAGTAACAGGGATTAACATGGCATGACACATAAGGGACGATACTCACTTTTGACCAAAGCAAATCGGAATCATTTAGAAACATTAATTTTTTTTAGTAATAATTTTTGTCCTGATGATGATGTTTTTGCCCATTTAACTGAGTCAATGTTTTTAATATAAAAGTTATGTCCGTGGAAAAAGACCCTTTTTAGTGCATCCTTTTTGGGGAGCAAATGTAAAAAAAGTGGTGCTTTCAATGTTTTCAGGATTTTAAAAATGTAACAAGAAAAATGTTAATCGTTTTTACAGAATTTTTAAAGCACATTTCCCTTTTTACAAGAATATTTGTCAACCTGAACTGGGAATAAGACTGGTGCTAATATAAGGGGCCCATATATTTATTTTTACTAAAAAAAACTTAACCTGAATTTTTAAAAATTTTTAAAAAACCAAAACCAATTTAAAAGACGTGTTATCACCTGAAGAACAAACTTAATAATTAATCAATTTTCCAGCAATTAAAAGAACAATTTTCCCGTAAAGGGTGACCAAAAGTGAAGCATGCAGCCATCATCTGACACTGTGTCATGTCAGGGGGGCCCGACCACATATTTACATTGGTTTTTAACCCAAGATACTTGTCAATCACATATCACGTCATTTTGGTGGGCCCCCTCCCTCTTATATTCTATTTTAAACTTGACCCCTGTAATTTTTGCCGGAGTGTTTAACTTTGATCTGATTTTGTCCTAGGGAGTTGGGACATTTTTAAAGCAAAAATCATAGGGTTTCATGTTTTAAAATAATTTTGTAAATAAATATTGCCAAAACGTATTTATTGTATTAAAACCAGATTTATAAACACTGCGGGAAAATATATTTGAATAATAAGTACTTTAATTGAATAGTTTAAGTGGCAAATTTTTAAAGGTGCTTGGTTTAGTCGAAAATTTACCAGCAACTTTTTTTTTTTTACAATATTAATTTTAATAACCACACGGGGGTCACGAGATAAACATCAGTCTCTCTTATCTGTTAACAATACGAAAGTTGTAACATGGCTGAATGTTCAGGGGGATTTTTCTATTTATGACAATTATGAACCAATAGATAGCTTGGCTCCTGGGACATCCAACATTAGCGAATTACGAACCTTTGGGTAAGATCATCAAGTTGTTCAAGTTCAGATCTTTATGAGTTTATCTACGTTTCTTACAAAGTATGCACCTCACCTAGCATGATTTTTTTTTTTGGCGAACTTAACTTATTTATGAGGAATTTTAGCTGCGAAACCCCCAGACTTGGCAAGCTAACTTAAAAAAGGGGTAATTATTACTTTATATTTTTAAATTCCATTTTTAATTGATAGGGTTGTCTCTCATTTTTAGGGGGAGTATATAACTATTCGATTACTCGAGCTAAATTAGTTTTAGTGGGGTGTACATTTCCGGGTTATTTTTTTTTTATCCTTAGGGGGACTGAAGTAATTCAACCCCCCGGTTAGAAGGTGGGTCAGAGACCTTTCAGGGTGTTCTTGCTGGACGTATGTAAACCAGGGCTTCCAAATTTTCAACCCGGGGGGGGAAATTATGGGACTGGTCGAGCCACCAAACACTGATCTACATTATAAAACACCACGTACACACAAAAAAATTTTAAAACTCACTTCTTGAGTTGAAAACAAATCGATAAAAATGGACAGACCTATGCCTCGGCAAACTTTTCCCCTTTTTTCAGATTACAACAGGACGCGGGATTCCAAACCTTTAAAAATAAACATTTCAAATTTTTTTTTCCCAAGAAAAAAACAGGAAGATGTACAAATTAGGGGGGAGAAAAGGAAGGTGGAGAGAGGAACAGCATGGATTAGGTAAACAGAAGTCTACAAGGGCTTAATTTTTCCAAAAGAAGCTGATGGAAAAAAGGGTGTGAATAGGGGAAACCCTTGGTAAGGTATTATGGATGTGGAGAAGGCATATGATAGCTTTGAAGAAATACTTTTTGGGAAAGCAAAATGGAAGGGCCAAGTAAAAGAGGAATTGTGGAAAAAAAGAAAATGTAGGATAACAGGGTTATTTTAAGAAGAGATGGGAGGATAGCTTCCAATTTAAAAAATTTTAGTGAAGCAGGGTAGTACCCCCTTCCCCTACTATTTTTGGAGGGGTAATGGAAATGGTCATGAATCAAGGGGCAGGAAACCAGGGATGAAAGCCATGATGTTTTCTAATGACTTGATTATATAGGGAAAGAAAAAAATAGGAATGTACAGAAAACAGTTACAGGAAGTGGAATGAGGAAGTGAAAGAGTGTGGAATAAAATTTAGCATGGCAAATGTACCATGATGATAGTGACAAAGAAGAGGATAAGGCTTAGTAAAGCTATATAGTCGGGTGGAGTAGAGTTTGAGAAAAGTAAAGAACGTAAAATATCTTGAAAGTGTGATTGAAGGGAAAATTTGGAAGTAAAGGATGTAATAAGAAGAGGACCAGAGGGAAGTTGTGATTTTAGGTGAGTAAGATGCCTGCTGTGGAAAAAGAGAAAGGACCTTGAAAATGTAAGGAAGTGTTATACAGAGAGAAAGTTGTACCCCATTGTCACATTATGCAGCAGAAAACAAAGGACAATGAATATAATAGAGACTAGGAAAGTGGAGACCATGGGAATGAAGAATGGGGGGTGCATGTTAACTGTCACGAGGAGAAACAAGTTTAGGAATGTGTTGTAAGTATAGAGGACCATTAAAATTTATACTAAAACTGTCCCAGCCACAGGCTTGGGTTATTATGATGATAATGATGAATATGATGTCTTAGTGACTCAATACTTATAATAAATATTCCAAACTTTATAAGTAAATAACATATACATTCGAGAGCAAACTCAAGGTGATCGTCTATGGACCGGTCGTGGGAAGTCTCCCTCCAGCTTCTCCACCCCAGTCTGTTAGGGGACATGAGACCCCAGTAAGTACTAATAGATACCTGACATCCCCTTAATTATCTAACCACTAGCGGAAATATGTATCAACCACATTAACGCAATAGAAGCATGAATCCTGAAATATTATCGCAGGTTTTTACCCTTGACTTTGACCAAGAGGTCCTACCTTAATTTCTCTCCATGGCCTGGTCCTCGGACATTCTTTTTGAAACGCCCTGGATTGTCCTACCATACTCTTTTAGAGTCTTACATTTTTTTTCTTACGTTCAAGGATTTTAAAGTGCATAGGCTTTTGGCCCGACGCGCAAAATTTGGGGTTTTCCGTCCCTTTTTTCCCCCTTCCTTAGCTCACGTTTATCCCCCAAACCTCCCCCCTCCCTTAAGTGCTCACTTCAGTATGAGTTTTATTTCCAAACTAACCGATCTTCTTGATCTGACCCTGACTACTGATATAGAGGCCCCGGTCGATTCCCAGTGGAACCATAGGTTTTTTCCCGAGAGGAATTTTCCTAAGGTAATCATAACCCGGGTTTAAATTTGGCTAAGTTAGGTTTTTAAAATTGCTACTGAAATCATACATTCAAATCACTATAATCAAGTTATATTATCGCATGACGTGGAAACAACTTCCCCCTGGGTAGCGTTTGTTCCCGCAGAGCAGCTAAAAGTCTACATACATTGGCGACCGAACTAAATACTGCATCTGTCACGGTAATATATGCCCATCGATAAAAAAAATAAACTTATAGGTATACTAAAAATAAAAATTTAAATTGATTAAAACTGAATTTTTACCTCTTTAAAAAGGTGACATTGGGACTTTTACATCATGTTTTTAAAGAATTGATGCACTCGGGAAAGAACAAGCGCACGTTTTACCCCCAAGATTGATAACATTTTTAATCAAAGTAGCCTATATAAAGCACTTTTATAATAAATTTTGAACCCTGAGGATTGACAAATGTATAGGCCAAACCTACAACGTTGTATTCAAAAAGTGTAGCTTTATACAAACTAAAAGTGACCTTAAGATTCTAAATTGTTTTAAAAAGTACAGAAATAATCGCTTTCAATTCATTATATAACCTCCCACACCCTTAAAACAAAAAAAATATGGTTGAGATTTAAAAATCTTCTTAGGAACTGTTTTGTTGGCTTTTTACTATATTTCTTGTGGTTTAACTCTTTTATAAACACTTCAACGTAGTCGATTTTCCTTATTTATTCAAATATAGCCTTTTTAAAATATATATATATTTAATATGCTATGTGGGTGCTGGAACCACCGATAAAAAATAGTATTAAGTCGTACATTTACAGAGTAAGAATAATTTGGATAATTTAAAAAATTGTATTGACCACATCTAACCTCCGTTCAGGCTAGACACACCTTAGTCAGGATAAAGGGATAGCGACGAGTAAATATGAGTTTAGAGAAATGTACCTTCATTTGCGTGGAGGGAGAGTAGAAAACAATTTAGATAAAAATAACCCTCAACAAACCCTGCTATGATTCTAACCCTGACCTTCCCATCGCCCTGAAACCACACTTGGTGAGCCTGACATCTAGTCCTCGTGGCCACCAATGCGGCTATATCAATGAACTGGACAATGTTTACTGTCTTGATCTCTCTCTCTCTCTCTCTGTAAAGAGGGAAATGAGAACGTATCATTTTCTATCTTCATGTAGGTTTTATATAAATAGCTCAAGGGGTGTAGATTTCGTTTAGCGGTAGGGGTGGGGCGGGGACGTCTGGCAAAGAATCAAAAAGGTAAAAGGAAAGTGGATGAGTAGGATTATTATTATTATTAGCACCGCGTCTTAACTACCCGTTCGGTTTATACGCACTTACGCTAATGTGTAATGGTAGGGTGATTGTGGGATGAAATGGAGGACCTACAGTTTAACGTGGAATCCGAACCACGGTGGAGGCCTGGCATCCCCACATTCACAAGATGTCTTGTCAGAGGTGAAGGAAGGGTTTGGTAAACAGATAAATCTTTGCCGGGACCGAGGATTGAACCCCGGCCGCCAGCATAGAAGTCTGACACCTTACCCCTAGACCACCAGGTCACCGAATTGGATAAGTAGGAGCGAATGCTACAGAAAGAAACTTTATCGACAGTTATACAAGCTACTCACACAATTTTCAAATCAGCTCATGTGATTTTTAATATTATCATTCTCTATTTAATTATACTTATGATTAAGTAAAATGTTTCATGTTCACTGAAAAAAAAGAATTTTTTTTTGTACTTTCTCTAAAAGGTTTCTTGGTACATTAATCAATCTATATTTTCATAAATATAAGGCTGGCTGAAATGCATGTAATATATAATATAAAAAAGATAATATAATAATAATAATATAACTTTTATTGACCTGATGAATTAAGGCACTTACCTTCTCTTCCATTTAACTAGAGATTAACTGTAATACACATTACATCTATTTGACTATAATCATACAATAATATTACAATAAATTTCAAAAATTATTTTCACATCACCATACCTTACTACCTGTTCAGGTTATAAGCATTTATGATAATTACTCTAATGGGGTAGAGATGAGGAAGAAAGTGTTTTTAATATTGATACACCCACATTCAAGTGGAAGGAGAGTGGGGAAACAATCCTTCAGTAAAACCGACCAGGATTCGAACTCCCATCTACTCGTCATCAGCAGGCCAGTCTAACAAGAGAGTGACACCTAAGACCATTCGGCCACTGTATCAAGTTAAATAAACTTAGGTAAGTAAAATAAACCATTTTCACGCTCACTCATACACTCATTCAAAGCACAAATTATGTCTAGAACTTATTTTAGTCTATTTGGTGAGTTTTTACCAAAACTCATTGTTCGACAAAATAGAGCTACTTTGTACATAATTTAAGAGAAAATTAAATGAGTTATCAATAAAGTAAGGTGACCTGGGGTCTAGGGGTAAGGTGTCAGACTTCTGTGTTGGGGTCCGGGTTCAATCCTCGGTCCCGCACAGATTTATCTGATTACCAAACCCTTCCTTCACCTCTGACAAGACTGTATTATGTAAAATTTTGATGTGTGGAATGCCAGGCCTCCACCGTGGTTCGGATTCCACGTTAAACTGTAGGTCCTATATTTCACCTCACAATCATCCTACCATTACACATTAGCGTAAGTGCGTATAACCCGAAAGGGTAGTAAGACGCGGTGCTAATAATAATAACAATAATAATATAAAAGTAAACAATACATGTTGCAATGAAACTGTATTAAACAATGAATACGTATAATATTTGAATGGCTCTTGTTCATTCCCACAGGTGCAAACTATAAAGCCCCAACAACTCCTCCAATAATGGATATGAGATGCACCCGGACCATGATTGGAAATTCAGACGAGATTTGCTAGCATGTACAGTAATGAAGGTACAAGCCCACAACTTAGCGTTAGGTTCCAAACGCCATACGAACATCAAACCAATACTTTAATCAATGTATCTTAGCTAGATCCAGCCCTCTTAGTATGTACCATCCTTGCACCCAGCCCTTTAGTATGTACCATCCTTGCACCCAGCCCTTTAGTATGTACCATCCTTGCACCCAGCCCTGTTAGTATGTACCAACCTTGCACCAGCCTTTCAGTATGTACCATCCTTGCACACCCCTGTTAGTATGTACACCTTGCATCCTAGCCCTGTTAGTATGTACCATCCTTGCATGTAGCCCTTTAGTATGTACCATCCTTGCACCCAGCTCTGTTAGTATGTACCATCCTTACATCCCAGCTCTGTTAGTATGTACCATCCTTGCACCCAGCCCTGTTAGTATGTACCATCCTTGCACCCAGCCCTGTCAGTATGTACCATCCTTGCACCCAGCCCTTTAGTATTACCATTCTTGCACCCAGCCTTGTCAGTATGTACCATCCTGCACCACCCTCTTAGTATGTACCATCCTTGCACCCAGCCCTGTCAGTATGTACCTATCCTTGCACCCAGCCTGTTGTATGTACCATCCTTGCACCCAGCCCTGTTAGTATGTACCATCCTTGCACCCAGCCCTGTTAGTAGTACCATCCTACACCAGCTCTGCAGTATGTACCATCCTTCACCCAGCCTGTTAGTATGTACCATCCTTGCACCTAGCCCTGTTAGTATGTACCATCCTGCACCCAGCACTGTTAGTATGTACCATCCTAGCACCCAGCCTGTCAGTATGTACCATCCTTGCACCCAGCCCTGTTAGTATGTACCATCCTTGCATTAGCCCTGTTAGTATGTACCATCCTTGCACCCACACTGTTAGTATGTACCACCTTCATCCAGCCTGTCAGTATTACCATCCTTGCACCCAGCCCTGTTAGTATGTACCATCCTTGCACCCAGCCTGTTAGTATGTACCATCCTTGCACCAGCCCTGTTAGTATGTACCATCCTTGCACCCAGCCCTGTTAGTATGTACCACTTGCATCACCTGTAGTATGTACCATCCTTGCATGAGCCCTGTTAGTATGTACATCCTTGCACCCAGCCCTGTTAGTATGTACCATCCTTGCACCCAGCCTTTCAGTATGTACATCCTTGCACCCAGCCCTGTTAGTATGTACCATCCTTGCACCCAGCCCTGTTAGTATGTACCATCCTTGACCCAACCATGTTAGTATGTACCAACCTTGCACCCAGCCTTTCAGTATGTACCATCCTTGCACCCAGCCCTGTTAGTATGTACCATCCTTGCACCCAGCCCTGTTAGTATGTACCAACCTTGCACCCAGCCTTTTCAGTATGTACCATCCTTGCACCCAGCCCTGTTAGTATGTACCATCCTTGCACCCAGCCCTGTTAGTATGTACCATCCTTGCATCAGCCTGTTAGTATGTACCATCCTGCACCCAGCACTGTTAGTATGTACCATCCTTGCACCCAGCCTTGTCAGTATGTACCATCCTTGCACCCAGCCCTGTTAGTATGTACCATCCTTGCACCCAGCCTGTTAGTATGTACAATCACTTGCACCCAGCCCTGTCAGTATGTACCATCCTTGCACCCAGCCCTTGTTCAGTATGTACTATCCTTGCAACCAGCATGTAGTATGGACCATCTTGCACCCAGCACTGTTAGTATGTACCATCCTTGCACCCTGCCTTGTCAGTATGTACCATCCTTGCACCCAGCCATGTTAGTATGTACCATCCTTGCACCCAGCCCTGTTCAGTATGTACATCCTTGCATCCAGCCCTGTTAGTATTAACCATCCTTGCATCTAGCCCTGTAGTATGTACCATCCTTGCACCCAGCCCTGTTAGTTATGTACCATCCTTGCACCCAGCCTGTTAGTATGTACCATCTTTGTATCCAGCCCTGTTCAGTATGTACCATCCTTTCACTCTAGCCTATGTTTAGTATGTACCATCCTTGCACCCAGCACTGTTAGTATATGTACCATCCTTGCACCCAGCCCTGTTAGTATGTACCATCCTTGCACCCAGCCCTGTTAGTATGTACCATCCTTGCACTCAGCCCTGTTAGTATGTACCATCCTTGCACCCAGCCCTGTTAGTATGTACCATCCTTTGCACCAGCACTGTTAGTATGTACCATCCTTGCAACCATGCCCTGTTAGTATGTACCATCCTTGCACCCAGCACTGTTAGTAATGTACCTCCTTGCACCCATGCACTGTTAGTATGTACCATCCTTGCACCCTGCCTTTCAGTATGTAACCATCTTGCATCCAGCCTGTTAGTATGTACCATCCTTGCACCAGCCTGTTTAGTATGTACCATCCTTGCATCTAGCCATGTTAGTATGTCCCAAATCCTTGCACCAGCACTGTTAGTATGTACAATCCTTGCACCCAGCCATGTTAGTATGTACCATCCTTGCACCCAGCCCTGTTAGTATGTACTACAGAACCATCTTTGTAATCCAGCCATGTTAGTATGTACCATCCTTGCATCTAGCCTGTTAGTATGTACCATCCTTGCACCCAGCACTGTTAGTATGTACATCCTTGCACCCAGCACTGTTAGTATGTACCATCCTTGCACCCAGCCCTTTTTAGTATTACCACCCTTTGAAAACCGAGTTAGTAGTACCATCTTGCCCCCAGCCTTTTAGTATGTACCATCCTTGCACCCAGCACTGTTAGTATGTACAATCCTTGCACCCAGCCCTTTTTAGTATGTACCATCCTGCACCCAGCCTGTAGTATGTACCATCCTTGCACCACGCCCGTTAGAAATGACCATCTTGCACCCAGCCTGTTAGTATGTCCCCATCCTTGACCCAGCCTTTTTAGTATGTACCATCCTTGCACCCAGCCCTTTTAGTATGTACCATCCTTGCACCCACCCCTGTTAGTATGTACCACCCTTGCAACCCAGCCCTGTTAGTATGTACCATCTTTGTATCCGGGCCTGTTAGTATTTACCATCCTTAGCATCTAGCCCTGTAGTATGAAACCATCCTTGCACCCACTTGTCAGTATGTACCATCCTTGCACCCAGCCTGTTAGTATGTACCATTTTTTACCACCCCTGTTAGAAACCCACCTTCATTAGCCGTATATGTACCCCTTTTCACCCCCCCTTTAGTAGTACCATCCTTGAAACCCAGCCCTTTAGTATGTCCATTTTGTATCCCGGCCCCCGTTGTATGTCCCCTTTTTTGCATCTACCTTTTTAAATTTTTACCATCCTTGCCCCACCCTTTGTCAGTGGTGCAGGGGGGAAACAATCCGGGTGGAAGACAAAAGGGGGGCAAGGCAACCCCCCGGTCAAAACGTGTTGTTGGGGCATGCGCACTGCTACTCTTCTTGAAACTGCCACTTCAATTAGAAAAAAAATTTTGAGCGGTGTGATTGGGGAACAGCAAAGAGTCGTGAAGGGTTAAAAGGGTTTTTTTTTTACCCCGGGGGGGGCAAAAAAAAAAAAATCACTTGCAATCAAAAAACCCTGAACCTCGTGAAAAATAAAATTTCCCCAAATTTGGGATAGAATAAAAAATTGGGGCCATGTTTGGGGAAAACTTTTTTCCCCCATATGCTCATACCGTGTGTTTTGGGTTTTAAGGGGTCCCTTTCTTTAACTTTTGAAGGGGGACGCAGACGTCTAGCCCTAACGAAAACCCATTTAATTCTTAAAAAAATTTGCAAAATATGTTCACGATAAAATAAATCAAAGATTTCAACAAGGCTTTTTTTTCTTAAAAACCCCAAGGTTTGATTTTATTAATAAAAAAAATGTGAATTTAGTGCCCCTTTTCCATTTTAAACGAATTTTAACAATATTTGCAAGATTTGGGGAATGGGGCCCATGGAAAAGAGTCCGTTTTAAAAACCTTCCCTTTAAAAAAATACAGTTGTAATATTTTTTAGGACAAAAAAACAAAAATAAAAAATTTTTTGGGGGGTTACAGTGAGCTTTCCCTCTTCCTTGCAAAAAATTTTTTTCATTGTATTCTTTCCCTCTTTTTTATGGCATTCAAAGAGTGATTGTAGGAAAAGGGGGGGAAAGGAAAAAAAGGGGTTTAAAAAAATAGACATACGGCTTAGAAAACGACCCCACTTTGCTCGTTGGGGGCTTCCCCCCCCAAACCCCCGATAAGTTTTCTTTGAAAAGGGGGTGTAAACTTATGAAAATTTTCCCGACCCTTTTTTTTAAGGGGTTTTAACCGTCCAAATAAGGTTCAAAAACCGATTTTTAAAATTGTTTGAAATTTTTAAAATTTTTTTTGGGGGGTTAATTTTTTTAAAAAATTTTTTTTAAAATTTTTTCCTTGGGGTTCAGGCTAAAAACCTTTAAGTTCCCAAAATTCAATTTTTTAAAAACCCTCGGGAAAATTTGGGGAAACTTTAAAAAGTCAGTGATTTTAGCGGGGCCCCCTTGGGGTTTTGTATATTTAAAATAAATGACAGCGACCATTTATTTAAAACCGTGGATCCGAGAACATTATACTTTCTCGTGACAGGGTAAAGAGTTACTTTGTGGGGTTTCAAAAACACGGAATTTTTAAAAAACTTTTTTCGGGCAAATTAATAACATTAACAATTTACATCAACAGTTTGAAGAATATTTCTCAAGAGAAAATATTTTCAAGTCAAAGGTGGGTATAAAGGGGTAAAAAGGGCCAACTAAAAAAACAATATAACTATTTATTTTTTTTTTTGGGATATTTAACAGCATTTTTTTTTAAAAATATTGATTAAAAACAGCTAAAGATAATTTCTATGAACGAGAGTGAAAGGACTTCCTTTTTTTCCGGAAATTTTTTTTACAAATTTTTTCCCGTTTTTTTTTTTCCCCCACAATCAACAGGGGGCCAAAACAAATTTTCTTTCCCACCGCAGGAAGTTGGCTACGTTTTTTAAACACTCAAAAAAAATCCATTAAGCCCCTTTTTTTTTAACCCACAAAACATGGGTCTTGAAGTAAGCACTTTTTTCTCAAGACCCCCCAAGGCCCAAATAAATGGAAACAAAACTTGGTTTACCTTAAATCTAATTGAACAATAAATAGTTTTAAGTAATTCTTTCCTATCAATAAAACTTACGATGTAAACAAATTATATATTCGCACGCTGGTTACCGTATTAAGCGTTATATACTTGATTTAAAGTGACAGGAAGGTCCAATTTCGAATCTTGGGTTTGGTGCACAGAGGTTATAAATGCCAAATGGTTCCCTTATTTTGGGGTTTTTTTTCATCCCCTATTTACGTAAATTTAGGGGCATTTATTCTAAATAATCAGCCCAATATCTATTTATTATATTACATGTCTATAAAGTTTTTTTTAGCAAAAGCGTTATGTTAGATTGCCCCTTTTTTTATTATTTTTATTATTATTATAAATTTTTGTTTTTTATTTTTATTTTTTAAATTTTATTAATATTATTATTAGCACCGCGTCTTACTACCCGTTCAGGGTTATACGCACTTAAAGCTAATGTGTAAAAGGTAGGGTGATTGTGAGATGAAAAAGGAGGAAATACAGTTTAACGTGGGATCCCCAACCACAGTGGAGGCCTGGGATTCCACACATTCACAACTGGATTAAAACACGTCTTGTCAAGGTGAAGGGAAGGGGTTTTGGGAAAACAGATACCCCTAACCATCAGGGCACCCATTTAAAACTTTGTTTAACGTAACAATAAGGGGTTAAAAAAAGCAAACAAAACTTAAAATTTGGAAAAAGTTAAACTGCGTGTTGTGGGTTTTTAAAAATTTATTTTTAGGGTTTTAAATTTTAAAAATACAGGCCGGGGACTTACGAACGAGCTTAGTCTTGGGTACAACACGTAACACCCGAAACACCCAACCCCTTTTCTTAATGAATGTTAGTGTTTTACTTCTAGGTGGAAAAACATTTTTCTAATATTATATTAATTTAGTCGCCCCCTGCAATTAAAACCCAAAACCTTATGGACCTGAACACTCTTCTAAAGCAATTATTCTATGGGGATGAAAAAATTGTAAGTAAATTACAAAAAATTTTCATGTTTTAAAGATGGGAAAAGCATTATTGAAAAATTTAAAAACATCCAATATACTCTAAAGTGGATTTAGAATCCGGCTTCCCCCAGTCAGATTCAAACGCGTTTAACTAGCTCTGTACGTCCAAAATCTCACATTCGTTATTAAAGTTTGATGTTCACACCAATTATTATGTGGATATAGGAGTTATTCTCTTCTTTCTTGTCTGCCTCTTATGGGAAAAGGTCAGGGGTCAAATCCTGGCTAAGTTTTTTTCCTTGATAATTTTTTCCCCCCCCCGCTCCACGAAAATGCTGGTACATTTCCATCAATCCTACCTTCTTCAACATTACCAAAATAGTGTTTTTGAGGATATACCCACCGATTAAAATTTCCCTGTGTTTTTAATGTATGTTAGGCCAAAATTTTTTCCCTCAGTTTTGCCGTGGAATAATTTACCCAAACGTCGTTATTCCTGTGTCTTTGTGCTCCTGAACTTAGCTTTCCCCCCTTTTCCCCCTTTTTCCCCCAGAGATAAACAAAAACACCGGGTTCCTTCAGGGTTTTGAACCCAACACTTCACAAAGCCCCAATCAAAACACCGACACTTGGGGGCTTGGATTGACAGTTTTTTTAGAAGGACACCGTACTAAGAAAAATTTTAGAAGATTTTAAATAGAAAGTAGATGCCGACATAAACAATATATATCACTAGTAAGATTTTGAAAAAAAAAGTATTAGTAATTTAATTGTATCTAGGTTGGTTAACATCAAATTAGAATGAATATATACAAGGATGGGTCAGAAACAACTAGACGATCTATCTTGAGGAACAGTGATGGGACTAAAGTGCTGAGGTTTGTCTGACGTCCGGTGAGCTGTCTGAGTTTACTTATCTTCAAGAAAGTACAGGGTGAGGATGTAAGACTACTAGATCGATCTATGCTGAGGAGAGTGATGGACACGATACTGAGGTTTTGTCTGACGTCCATGGAGCTTGTCTGAGTTACTTATCTTCAAGAAAGTCTGGCGGGTCAGAAACAACTAACGATCTATGCTAGAGGAGAGTGATGGACGTACTGAGGTTTGTCTGACGTCCGGGTGGAGCTCGTCTGAGTAACCTTATCTCAAAAAGTGAAAAAGTGTAGTATGTAGTTTGCTTTTATTTAGTTATGAATATTTACCTTAATTTAAAGTGTTAACTTTCAAGTTACTGACCGTCTAATTGGCTCGGGTCCTCCCTGTTATTAATTAATATAGAACAACGCTTAGCCTGACACCTTAAATGGAATCTGATATTATATCTCACACAGACTGATGTCATCTTAAGGTCTACATCCTCCGTGATCCTTTATCATCGCATCTCCAGAAAATGCCTCTTATCACTCCTAATATAAACCCTTCCCTATTTCCCCAAGTCAACTATACAGTCCAATCTTTATAGGAAGAGCCCTTTAGAAAATACAAGCGTATTTTTGTGATTACATTCATTACATTTACTAGATTACTAACGTTATTTCTGGTACCAATGTTTCTTTCCAATCGGAGACTCAAGACTTAACGTATAACATAGAAAATAGATCCAGTAACTTATCTAGCTAGCTGTCAGATATGGCCCTTTTTAATGAAAATTTGATTGAATATTTTCTCTTTAGCTTGCTATATTTCCTGTCTAAAGGCTAACTCAGCTACCCAGAACAGGGTCAAAGCATTCCCCCTCCCCCTTATTAAATAAGTTATTATTATTATTATATATTATTATTTATTATTATTTATTATTAGCACCAGTGTCTTACACCCCATTCGGGTTGATACGCCACTTACGCTAATGAGTAATGGTAGGAGTGATTGTGGAGATGAAATGAGGACCTACATTTAACGTGGAATCCGAACCACGGTGGCCCGGCGCCACCTGCAGACCGCACAATTGCTCTCATCTCATGAAGCCCCACGTTCACAATTGTTGGTTAATACACGTCTTGTCAGAGGTGAGAGGAAGGGTTTGGAAATCAGATAAAATTGTGCGGGCCAAGAATTGAACCAGAACCCCACATGGAAGTTTCTAACACCTTACAACCTAGACGCCAAGGTCACCAAATTATAATTAACACAAATATAAGTAAGACAGTCATTAATCTCTAGCAAAATAAGAAATATCATAATTCAAAGTGAGACATTTTAGACTCCACCAAGGAACTTAAGCGATTGACCCTTTTCATTGGCATGTAAAATGCAAAGCCATGGGACAAATGGTTCATCTTCAAGATCTTTATTGTTTTGCATTTTTCCTTTTTGGAACAAAACAGTTTGTTCAAGAAAGAAGCATATTGATAGGTATACATTTTATACACCACCTCCTCTATAATATTAACACTGATCCAATATCGATCAATTTACATTTTCAATAGAAAACTGCTGGCCTACAATAGCAAAAAAAAAAGTAACAACTAATAAACATTGATACATTAAATTTTAGAATGGGTGTTGAAAAATATTAACATACAAATTTTCACTCGGTATTCTCGAAAAACTGATATTTTCAAAGGTATTATTTTTCCACAACACCTTCCGTAGCTAATCACTATACTACGATTATCCGTGATCTATATGTTTTTGTTGGTGCGGAAGAGATACCCTTTGGTTGATGGTGAATCAACAGCAAGCCTTTCACTCTCCCACTCGCCATCCCGAACCACTAGGTTTTAGACTGAACTCGACAGGGCCCCAAGGGCCCTCTACTTTAATTTAGTACCGAGACACTACCATAGCAGACTAGACTCAATATCACCTTTGAGGAAACTTACTTTGAATCTTCAGATAAAAAAGAAATTACCTTCGCTGACTCGTGATTAACTGTTTCCAAGTCTTCTCGCATCACTCTTCAGGTATCTCACAAGCCTGATGTGCTGGGGTATTTTTTAATTTTATTATTGTACCTTTACTATTTGACTCAGTTTCTAACAATTTTAAGCCCGAGTCCTATGTTTCTCAAATGTCAACTGCACAATTTTCTTGTATCCCATTTATTTATTCTATCTAACTGGTATTAATTGACTCCTATTAAACTATTTAAATCATAAGTTCCTACTAATTTGTTTCCACAAACTATTTTTTGTATACGTGTTTCCTGCTATCGACAATGAAAATGTTCGCCTATCCACTTCCACTGGTTCCCCATCTTTCTTGCCCCATTTCCTCCTCAAATGGCTTTATCTATTCCTACCGAGGTTCTCACCCCAGCTTTAGTCAACATTTCCGCCATCTCAAACGCCCCTTTCTTCAGCACATAAGCGTGCAGCTTTCTTCATAACCTGCAGGTCTAACGGTATTATCCCAATATTATTATTATTATTAGCACCCGCGTCTTACTACCCATTCGGTTATACGCACTACGCTAATGTGTTAATGGTAGGGTGAATTGTGAAATGAAATGGCGACCTACAGTTTAACGTGGAATCCGAACCACGGTGAGGCCTGCATTCCCACATTCACAAAGGACATTGGGGGTCTTGTCAGTGGGAGTGTGAAGGAAGGGTTTGGTAATCAGATAAATCTTTGCCGGACCGAGATTGAACCCCGGCCGCCAAGCATAAATCTGACACATTACCCCTAGACCACCCAGGCCCACATACATTATATTCCCAATAACCATAGTTAATGCATCCGTGGCCACACCTCCTATAAGCACCCATCCTAAAAAGTACGCTCCTCTGTAAGCTGGATTTTCTTCGCTGGTCAGCTAGTCCTCGGTTTGTGGGTCCAGGTGCTGGCCCCATATCCCCACGATTGCCACTAATATGAGCCTGGTGATACGTACTAAAACCTCATTGGGATAAAGACGAAACCTGTCTCCGGCCGATACTAATGATATTCTGCATTATGGTTAAGGCCCTTGGCGCACGTTCTTCTATATGAGTCCTGGCAGTTCCTTTTCTCATAAGGGTTACTCAGGAACTATTCATAGACTACTATCTTGGGGTTGTTATTCTCAATCCATAATTGGACGGTATTTCTTTTAATTTCCCTTTGAGCACCATATAGTTTTGTTTTTGCTCGGTGCAATGTTTCAACTTAATCCACCGGCACACATTTATTGAAGCTTTTTCAGTAATCCAGTTGCACTTGTTGTCAAGATAGTTCTTGACTTGCCAATTTATAATTGTTAGCAGATCATCTGCAAAAGGCCACAGCTCCTGCAGTTTCCATGGAACGATTCCAATACTGCAGACCCAGTACTCAGGCCCACACCTCCAAAAAATTGGGCCGTAGACTAATCCCTGGGGACATCCTTCGTGATCACGTTTTCTACTTTCTTACGAGGACATCCAGGGTTGAAAACAGATTCCGTGCAATAATCCAGGAAACTCTTGTATAAGTTTTTATCTGGCATTCTACCTTCCTCCTGACCTTTCGAAAAGGCGGGACAATACAAAAACCCAAAGAATTTGATCAAAGCGCTCCCGAGATATCGATAAAGAACCCACCGTATATTTTTCTCCACCGTTGATTTATTGTCCTCATTGCCCTTGGCAATGTCATCATCAGGTAGACCTTCCTTCCGGAAACCATGATGGTGTTGTGGGTGCATAACCTATCCTTTCCCTAGACGCACTTCCAGCCTCCTGCACAATACCTTTTCCAGTATTTTTCCCACTACGTTTAGTAAACATATCGGCCTGTAAGATTTTGGTATTTGGATTCTTGTCTTCTCCAATTACTGATAACCACCACTTCTCCTGCTATTCCAAAAATTTGGGATCCTAACCTTGGGCCAAACATTAATTTAGTAACTCAGCCAAGAAAGGCGCTATCTCTTCCATCCCAACTTTTGATACCATCCGCAGAGATCCCATCTGGCCCAGGGGTCTTGTTGTTCTCTAGGTTCTAATTGTTTTCCTTGATTTCAGTTGTGCTGGGGTAAGAAGAAACTTCTGGAAACATTCTAATGGTACGCATCGTATCCTCCTGACATCCTTAGTTCTGATCCTGACCAGTTTAATATAGGCCAACTATCTGATGATCTTTGATTCTCGTCCGGTAAGTTATATGAATCAGACGTTAGATGTTTTATAATACTGTGTTCGGTGCAGCAGTTTTATGTATCTCCACCAATAGTTATAATGATTTTATTTAATTAAGGCTCATTAAATTAATAATTCAGGTTCACCTTAATTATCACTTTGATTAAGGTCAGTTTGAAGAATGGCTATGCTGATGATATTGAGCTGGAGTAACTATTCTACTTCAAACCCGTTTCAATTGCGCAAACCTATCACAGATTGGGACGTCCATTCTGACTTGAGAGCGAGTGTCCCCTCGATAGCAAGTCGCTAGGATCTCCTGCTACCCACGTGGTCTAGAGAAGAGTGGGTCCCACCCCACTTAACTCAATTTTCCTTTCTAAGGTGAATAATTGAGCTGGAGTACACTATTCATACTTCCAAACCCGTTCAATTTTGCCAACCTATCACACGTCATTCTGACTTGAGAGACGAGTGTCCCTCCGATAGCAGATCGCTAGGCTCCTGCTGACCCACTGGTCTAGAGAAGAGTGGGTCCACCCCACTTAACCAATTTTCCTTTCTAAACTAATCATCCGAGATCACTTTAAACTGCCTTAAGAAATTGTAACACAGGTCGGGGAACTCTTGTAAGACAGTTCTTTTCTCCAACTGCTAGTCTCTATGTTAGGATCGTAAATACTAAAAACACAATATGTACTGGTTTCCTGGGTTGAGGATGTGAAAAAAATTTAAGGCTCACTTCGTTCTTCTCTGTGCCTCATGAAATTAGGCCCACAGTTAACATTGAATATATGATATGTCAAATATCGACGAACCAGTATTGCGAAACTGGTCTATATATTATTAATTGGAAGCATTTTCACACTTAACAAGAGAATGGGCAAAAAACACTGTTTCCCAATAGTAGACCGTGCAGGTCCCACAGAGATGATATCCAGTGTAGGAGTATGCGTCATAGAAGTTGAAAATAAGACCTTGTTCAAGAACAACCTCTTACCTATCACCTCAAATTAAAAAATTGGCAGTCCGTATTTCACATTTGGTTGGATTATACAATAAAAATTGTAGGGATGGGAGAGATGGAGATCAAAAATAATGTACCCACATTTTGTGTTCCGGGGAGTGGTAAAACGATCAGGAATCCACCTCAATATACAAGTAAGGGATATAACTCCTGGCCTTCCCATTACGACCGAACCAGATAAATGCGAGACTGACATATATGTTACTGGCCCACATGTACCTGTAGTGCGAGAGTCTATTGTTAAATTCAAATGTCTGATGGCGCGGTGGCACGCGTTTCACTTGTTTCCTCCACGGTAAAAGCGTTCAATAAGAATTATTCCGAGTAAAACTGAAGGTGGACTGTCATATCAGAAGAGCGGATAACTGTGATGAAGAGAGATGGAGGGAGGGGGTGAATTCACTCACAGATCTTGCTTTTAACCTTGAGGTGTTTCCTTCTACCTTGAAGTTAGGAGCAATTAGTTTTCGCCATACTCCGTCTGACATGACACTTTTAAACTTTGCAAGTTATACAAGGACCTAAGTACCCAAATAGTGTTAATAGCACGATACCAAGCGAGATTGAAATATGGGATAACTTTACATTCCATAAATCAATTTTTAAGATAAAATACAACTATTTATATAAGTTAACTAGCTGGCCGGTTGCCTCAATTTTGCAATAAATCTCTCATTTTAGGGAAAAAGCTTTATACATGTAAAATTCGAGATTTTCTAAAATATAAAATAAACCATAATATTATGATAATCTTAGATAATAAAAAGGTTGCCTTTTAAAATATAACACACTTAATTCACTAGTTAAAATTATGGAAATTGTTTTCCTTTAAATTATGACAAAATCGCGATTTAAAAAATTGTAAAACTTTGGAGATCATACTGCTAATCCTTGAGTTTTTAAAAATTAACTGTGACTCGTTAAAACAATTTCCTAAAGCGCGCAATTATAATATAATCTAAACATTTAAACTATTTTTCTTGAGAAGTAAGTTGACAAAGCTAGCGTATTTTTTATAGTAATAAGATCATTATTAGTAACCACGATTAGTTTTTCCAATGTTCCACGTCTTAATACATTTCCAGTGCTGTACACTTTATTTACACTAATTAACGAAGTACGAGTATAAAAATATGTATGTTTCACACATGTGCGTTAATGGAGAGTGAGAAAACCATTACTTACTCTATGGTATTGAGGAACTCGGAAAATTAATTGCAATACTAACTAACTACACCACCTATCTCTATCTTGAGCAAGAACCCATTCCACCTCATTACACACTATCTCTTTCAGGACCATTCATCTTTCCATCTAGGTGTCTTTCCAATGCTCTAGTCCTATGGCTTCCTAAAAACCACTTCCCATTGGGATTTTAGCCAGTCACTACCCTGAACACAATTGGTTTTTTAGATCCCCCCCCCCCCCCTACACGACACACACTGCATGTCCTGCCCACACTTAATCTACCTACAAGACTTGATTATCCTGTACAATGCATTGGGATGAAATACAGGAATGCATCTCATCATAATGTAAGCTCTCACTCTCCAGTATCCTCATCCAATTTTGGCAAAATATCGTCCTAAGCCCCTTGTTTAGAACACCACCTAAATTTGCATTGCGTTATTTTAGAGTAGCGATTACAATCCACGGCCTTAAGAACAACCGGTAAAATGATTGTTTTATATATTCTGAGTTTTACATTCCTGCATTGCAAGCGAGATGCCAACAAACTTAATGACCGAGTAATAACATTCATTTCAACTGTTATTATTTATATAGCAAATTTTCCGATCTAATACCGTGTTATTGTCTATATTAAATTGTTTCTTAAATATTTAAACTACAGTTAACCCTGTCCAAATTATATGTTTCTAGAAGTAATCTCTAAACTATCGTCCCAATCTGTGTTCTCTGTGAGATCCTATATTTAGTTAGTTTCAGCGTTCACCTTCCTAAACAACTTTCTTCTAGCCTCTAATAAAGCCCGCTTATGAAAATAAATTACAACTCGGATCCGGGAATCAATACACAATACATTTCATTTCCATATATGTCCTTGCCCCCGATGAGAATAAAATACAACAACAAATTAAACTCCTTGAGTCCTGAGTAGCTAAATTTAAATAATCATGATATCCTATATGGTTAGTGTTTAAAATAATATATTTACAATCCTAAAAGTTTGAATTCAAACTTTTCGAGGGACTTGGAAGGAGGAACTGAACGTTGCAATATACAAGGGCTAGGATTCACGCTCCTCTATTCAAATGCGGGTACATTTCCTATAGCAAATTCCACCTATTCATCCTTTAGCTCATTAACGTAATTAGAGTACATATTGCGTGTATAGCCGGAACAGGTATCAGACTAGTGATTAGAAAAAAAAATAGTAAAAAAAACATTATCGAGCCTTATGCCAACTCAATTGCGTTCATTTGTGCACATCTGCTTGGATTTTGGTAAGAAAATTCAAAATTTTAATTCATTTATCGCAATAATTATCTTGGAGAATGCCAAAATGATAGTTCAAGAGTGTACAGTCAGGAACTTTAACAACGTTGGTCACTGTTGTTGAACGACCTAATTCAATATAGTTTTGTAGCGACTTACCCCCACTTACCCGTGAAAAAAAGGTCAAACGGTTTGGTATAACTTATAAAGGGCAAGCTAAAAGGTAAGTTCAATCTTCTAAGGAAGAGTCTTTTAGAGAATACATACATTTTTTTCTTATTCAATACTGAAATATTCTACAATATATTAGTTGTTATTTACAAGTAATGATAATATTAATCAAACGTGACTTGCTGCACATCGCATGACCTGAACGTAATGACTATATGAACGTAAATTTGTTAACTTTTCTGGCTGTCAGATAAAGCCCTTTTATGAAAATTGAATGTTAGTAAAAAACGACGTGAACAGTTTTTAGTTTTAAGACACAACAAACACTCCTAATGAAGAGTGAGGACGCTAGCGCTAGGACGATGACCTTGTGGACTTGTTGCGTTGTTGCATGGCGAGAGAGGAAGTGGAAGGATTGGACAAATGAAATAAGACCGGCGCGATGAAGGGGAGTTGCTACTATAACATGGTAATTAATTGTAGACTGGCGCGTATCAATAGCTTAGCAGAAGACAACCTTCCTAACGAACTGGATGCACACTTGAGTGACTTTTAGTTGTGTGAGGAGGACGCACGATGGGTTAGGCCTTGTTAGTACATCCAAACATCTCGAGGAAGATACAAATTATAAAGAGAGCAAATATCATTTACTCAATTTAATCGTCTAAAAACTCGAAATTGATGAAGGCATATGGAGACTGAAAGTAGTAAAACATTGACCAAAAGACTACTCATTCTTCCGGATTAGGACTCGGACCTGTTTTTTTTCTTCCTATTGATTCGTATATTAACCCTCTCTCGTGCACCATACTTTTTGTGACAACGCCGTCGAGAAAAATATCAACGTTGGGGAACACGTTGTTCAAAAATAAGCGGGGTTTTGGAACAGCCGATTTGTTAAATTTATCAAAATGAAAACTGTTAAAGATTGGTAGATTTGAGATATCCATTGATTGATTTCTTTGAAAGATAGACTCCACAATAGTAACAAGTGTCAAACAAAAGAGAAAAAAAAAAAAAAATAAAAAAAAAAAAGGAAAAAAAGACATAAAAAAAAAATAAAAGAAAAAAGCAAGAAAAAAAAAAAGAAAATAATTCAAAGAAAAATAAAGAAGCAAGGAATGAAAAATAAAGAAAAGAAAAAAAAAGAAAAAAATAAAAAAAAAGAAAATAAAAAAAAAGTAAATGAAGAAAATAAATTGTAATGTCGGATGAATGATCAGAAGATTTTATTTTTTTAAGAATGAGCTGAACGATCAGAATAAAATTGAGGATATAAATCTAACATAAGTCCGTGTTTAAATGGCGTCTTGAAAGAATAGATGATGTATTAATTAAGTATAATAATACCAAACACAAAACACGTGTAAAAAATGTAATCTGGAAGATAGGCTGTTTTGTTAAGGTAAGAACACGAGTTCAAGAGAGCCAGCTGATGATAAACTGATCTCATTTATGAGTACAATTTTCACAAATAAAGACGTGTTTTGTTAGCTAAATGATCATATTGTTTATTTGAACTAAGTTATTTGAATAATAATGTTTGTTTTCCAAAGTCTTGCACTATACATGAATGGATTGATAGGATTTGTATATGGATGAAGTATTGAAAAGATTAGAATGATAAACATAATATCGCTTGTCTGGGTTACATCACACACATAGCCAAGTAGGCGGAAAAGATCAGCCAATACTAATGTGCTATTGCCCAGGGGACACCCAAACGTACTAATTGTACGTCCTTTTCCGTGGAGGCACTTTCCACGTCCCGATGAAATTGAGAGAGTCTGATAGTGAGACTATGGGTGTGTGAACCATGGAAACACTTAAAACTAGCTCTCTGGGAAAAATAGCCAAAGTTCCAACCAAGTACGAACCCGGACCCCTAGACTAATAGCCAGGTGCACTCACCACTACACCACTGGGGGCCCGTTAAAATAGAGATTACAATAGATTAGAGTCTACATTCTAGAAGAAAAAATAATTGGAGCTGGTTAGAGATAAAAACATTTAATAAAACCATTATTAAGTGTGGACATATATTAATAAATGGTAAAATGTGTTTCTAGAAGAAACTAAAATTATTTTTTGGCTGTATCTCCCACGATTCAATAAAAAAAAAGTCCACTTCATTGGCCACATAGTCAAAGGTGTGTTAAGGTGATAAACCTTTTGGCATTGGAAGACAACTTTGTCATTTCACGGGTTTCTCATAAGGCCAACAACCCTCACGAGTCTCCAAGGTCACACACTTCACGGATTCTCACAAGGTCACACACACTTCACAGATGTCTCACAAGGCACAAACACTTTCACGGATGTCGCACAAGGTCAACACTTCACGGATTCTATACAAGGTCACAACACTATCACAGATGTCTCACAATGCCGCACACTCACGGATGTCTCACAAGGTCACTACACGTTCACAGATGTCTCACAAGGCCTGCAACACTTCACCGGATGTCTCAACAGGGTCCACTCACTTCACAACGGATGTCTCACAAGGCCACACACTCACGGATGTCTCACAGGTCACACACTACCGGATGTCTCATAAGGTCCACACACTTCACGGATGTCTAACAAGGTCACACACAAAAACTTCACAGATGTCTCACAAGGCCGCACACCGTTTCACGGATGTCTCACAAGGTCATACACACTTCACGGATGTCTCACAAGGTCACACACTTCACAGATGTCTTCACAAGGCCGCAACACATCACGATTCTCACAAGGTCACAAACACTTCACAGATGTCTCACAAGGCCGCACACTTCACGGAAGTCCTCCACAAGGCCACACACGTTCACGTACAGTAAACGCTACAACATTATAATATGATGCAACCTCAGCCTAGTATCCACCCACCATTTCATGGCCCTTGGCCAGCTCCGAGGAGGCTATGAGTTCCAAACCTACCCCCAGTTGGCTGGAGACCTCCTGATAATTTCCCTTGACGTGCGGATATTTAGATCATCTCAAGGCTCAAGCGGGAAGTCTCATCTGTTATTTATGAATGAGAAAAATGAATAAGGTCGAAACGAACGATATTAAATAAGTGAGATATTTGATTTTAGATAAAGTTTTAACTAAAAAAGTTCGGGACGGGAAAACTATATTAATTTGGAAATTAAACTACAATTAGAAATGGGATGTCTTTCTTACTGCTTTAATGGTTAGAAAATATTGGTGAATATTTTCCTACTTCATTGGAGCTCCTACACTAGCAATTAACACAGGTGCGCGAAACATCGATGATTCAAGACTCGAGCCGGCGTTGCGCTGAGGGCTCGTATAGGCTCAAATGGACAAATAATAGATATATAATGAATATTGGATTATATCCACCCTACTGGCACTCCCACCGGATTCAAGACCCCGATTTGCCTTTCCAATAGCAAGTATAGTTATATTGTGAGAGTGACGCCTAATAACCATGCGACACTGAAGCCGTTTTGATTTACTCAGAAATCACTCTTTTGAGAATAATTTATTGTTAAAGGTATAAAATTATCTGACCAAATATGCTAAACGTCACAGCGGACACCTGTAAAAAGCCCCGCAGCTTCCCAACCGCTGGCATTAGCCGTCTAGGCGTCACTCTCGCAATAAATAGACTGTTGATGATGCAAAGATCGGGGTTATAATGCCCGGTTGGGTGTACTCAAGCTGTTTTTTTTTACATTCCATTAAATGCGGGTATAACTTCCTACTCATATCCACTTCCTTCAACCGTAACATATTAGCGTAGTAGATTATTACGTCATAGCTTATAATCCAAAAGGGTAGCAGAATGTGGGTGCTAATAAAAAAGAAAATATAAGAATCAAGTATATTTTTTGATGAATACAAAAGTAGACTCGACCTTCTAAATAACATCCTAGTAATGTACTTGATGAGGGAGGGGAAAAACTCAGTCTGACGCTAAAACGATACGACCAACAGAACAAGCAATCTCTCCCAGCTGAGCACGAGCGTTTGCAGGAGCTGCTGTGTTCCGTGACAGATTTTGTCCCCTCTTCGACAAGGCTTCTTACAGCAAAGGTTGCACTCAACCACCCACACAGTCCACCATCATCGACATCACTTTGGCAAACACGTGGGGCAGCTAGACGTGACTTGAAACTACCGCTCCAATGAGGAAAGCGTGGACAAAGTCTTTGATATAATCCTATTTGGGCCCTGGACTAAAATGTTTGGGCTTGGATCTCGGTGGGTGTTCGAGGGGTGTTTTTGTAACGGTACGACACTCTCCTACACTCAAATGATGTACGCTTCTTCTAAATTATAGTATTCTCACACGAATATTGTTGTGGACTAAATATTAAGGGTAGTTTGGGGCTAAAAGACCGGGCGGCTGTACAGAGGGGTGGTTTGCTATTAAAATATTGGTTTTCCCACTCTCCTGTCACTAGTGTAAGTGTAGCTCTGTTTATTTACGAAGAGCAGTCGTAGGCCCATTTTTCTAACAGAAACCTACTATATAGTTGGATTATGGTAAAACAAAGCATTCCAGATATACTAATATTATTAATATATATAATTAAATCGAAGTAAGGTATGTGTAAATAAAGGGGGCCCCGACAGTAACAGGAGGGGGAGTACGGATAAAACGGTGCTAGTAGTTGCGCATGGTCAGAGCTAGCAAGTGTGTGTGTGTGTGTGCTATTAGGAATAAATGACAGACATAGAGAAGAGTTTGTCGTGTGGAGACAATTCATTCACCCAGCGAGTCTTTTGCTTGGCGCCCCCTCCTCCCCCACACATATCCCCCCCCCCCCCCCCCGACAGAAACACACGTCCCGAGCATACGTCCACGTGGGGGCACATAGCACGGACCCTCTGGGTAGTCCCGCGCGCGGAAAACTCAAGCTAAGCGTGAACAAGTCCTTGACATTAGGTGCTCACAGACCGTGTAGGACGAAAAGTGACTTGAAACAGGCTTATAGCTGTACCGCAATAAAACCAATTGTTCGACAAAAACGTACATACTTTATTATATTTAAATTTCAAATTTTTTAAAAAATCAGTAAAATGCCCTTAAATCAATTTTATCTTAAACTAAAACAAGTATAACTCCCACTATTTATCCTTAAAGTCACTCGACAGATATACATTGTTTAAAATAAAATCGTCAAAGGTCATATTCTAGAATATCCAAATTATCAAAAATTTCTAATTTTTTAAATAGGACTTAAATAATAATGGTTAATAAAAATTAAACGAATGAGTCCTTACTTTGATAAGTAAAACATCCCCAGATACTAAATTTTAAAACAAAATTTTTTTAGAGATTTTTTCTTTAATTGTTCAGATTTATCAAAAAATAGCTCACAGTAAACTAATATTAAATAATTTGTTCTTCAAAAACAAGTAGGCCATACATTGCTATTGACGATTAAAAAAAACTTCCCAGTTTTTAGTTTGAACAAAACAGTTATTTTAGCAATTTTATTTAAAGTGTTGAACTTTACAAAAATCAGTTATTTAGTAATAATTATCTATAATTTTAGGGTCAAGAGCCAAAGTAATTATTAGTCCTTGAATGTATAACCATATAAAATCTAAATACTATGGCCCAAAGTTTGAACAAAATCCATGCAACCATTACAAGCTGTAGCATACAGAGTGACAAACAGCTGTATACATACAAACGGGAAGCCACTAGAAAAGTAAAGTTCCATCTAATCCTAAAGGATGAAAACATTCACAGTCAACAATGCTTTACCTATAGTGAGAAATCAAATCCAAACTTAAAGAGAAAGTGTTCTTAAGTCACCACGTCTTAACAAACTTTTCGGGATGTACCCATATGTATCCCCAATTATCTATCGAACGAGGAAGAGTTAAATTTAAGGTAAGTGTAACCGTATTTGCTGTGGAGTTAACTAGACAAAATATCCTCAGCCCATCATCGGGATCCAAGCCCAATCGTCCTGCTTATTTGGTAGCCTAGTCTATGTGAGAGGTGACCGCCTTATACCATGCACCACCGAAGAGTGTCCAAGTTTTATATGAAATGTAAGACTAAATTATCCGACTATGGCAGGCTATAGAAAAAATATAATAAATTGTGATTATCAACCAAAATCATTGATTTGGCTTTATTTGATCGAGATTATGGTCATCGAGTCATTTTTTTTTAATCGCTTTAAATCAAAAAAGTACCTCAACAGGGGAGAGTTGTGGTTTCAAACACCGACCGGATCGACTAAGAGTATGCGTTTACATACATATTTTCCTAATTTCACTTCACTAAAATGCGTGTGCACTATTCTGTAAAATCTACCGCCCTCATCCTTAATCTATTGGTGTAAATATGTGGATAGCCCGGACGGGTAGTATATGACACCAAGGACAACTAGGCATAGCTGGTGCTAAAACATGTCGTTAAAATTTAATATATTTAATAGATCATCCTTACTAGTAAGGTACAGTTTTATACAAAATGTATCCGATTTTTGTGGAAGGAGAGAAAAAGAATCATTTTGGAAAAAACATCCTTAGTAACCTTGGCCAGTATCGAACCTCAAACTCACAGTCACTGGATTAAACGAGCTGACATCTTAGTTAACTTTCCGCTGTTGTGGTACCATTTTCCTATTTGTGAGGACTCGAACACTGATAGCTCACTTTTGTTTAGATATCATCAATTGCGTCGTCATAATACAGCTTTGTGTGGAGCTTTCAATAAATAAGAATATTTTTAATTAAGTTATTATTTTGAATCCCCAACATGTTATTGTTTTTGTGACAAACACACTTATGGAACCGTGTTAAGACTTTATTAGAGTTTGTCTTTTTCCGAAAATAATATATAAATTAACATCTTGCTCTTCAGTGTTGGCAATGTAACGGCCAGAAGGCAGCGCTAAACCCTTGATTTCTAGATCAGTCTAAGGCTTGGCCACATAAATTAAAACGACCTTGATGTTGATTAAAGCGCCAGCATTTCCAAATAATCTAGTCAAATATTTACCTAGTTTCTAGAAATACAAATTTTCTATAATAATGTACTAACATAAACCATTCAATGGAAGCGGCTCAGCCCTTCTTCTCCACACACACAAACACACACTACACACACACACACTCACACACACACACCACACCACACAAAAAGAGCTTTGGACACTACACTTTAGTAATAGAAAAATACTCGGTGAATTTTTGTGTGTCCAAACAGTTTAAAAGAAATAGAAAATCCAAAATTGTGTATTAGGCATCAAGAATTATATGAATGTACTTTTAGGGGAAAGCTTAGAAGAGGCTATTTACGATTGGTGTTAAATTGGAAATGCCAAGGTCGTCCACCGTGTTCGGATCCACGTTAAACTGTAGGTCCTTCATTTCATCTCACTATCACACTAACCATTACACATTAGCGTAATGCAGTATAAACCCGAACGGGTAAAAAGACGCGGTGCTAATAATAATAATAATGATTGTGTTAAAGATGGAAATGTTGAGATCTTCGAGAGAGAATTCAGCGTAATTTATCCAAGGTAAACTTGTCTGTTAATATAAACCCTAGTCTTTCTAGGTCAAAGCTAGACACACTAATCTTGTTTCCAAACATAGTCGTTAGATATAATTTGCTCTCATTCAGGCAAAAAAGGGAACATAATTTGAGTGCATCGTTTCAGCAAGTTTTTTTATAACACCAAAAACCTTTTTTTGACCAAAATAAAATTAAACCACTTGCTTCTGTCAATATATTTGTTTTAATTATCTACGCATTGTATGTAAACGGTTATTGAATATATGTAATGATCATTGCGTTATTTGAGAATGTAACTTTTAAAAAGATAAAGAAGTTCCTAGTAAGGTCTCATCACGGTGCTCATAGATGGATATTTAAGAAATATTGGTTATAACAAGAGAAATTAAACTAAACATAGATTATCTACTGACCCCATATTCACTACCCACCTCAGTGGCCGCACTGTCTCAGGACGCTAATTCAAAGAAAATTAGACTGTAGGAAGACGGGACATTGAGGTCAATACCAGTCGGGTGTTATGAGTAGGTTTATACCTAAATGGATTTCCCTCCGTGCAAATGTGATTACACTTACTTAAATTCACCTTCCAATCCTATAACATATTAGTGTAATTAGTACAATGGCGTTAGCCCGAACGCGGAGCGAAAACAAAATAAAACTTTCTTTAATGTGGGTCAAATGTTTTTGTTCCAAAATGTTTTTTAAATATACGGACCTAATCCCCGTTCCCGTTGCACCCCGAGTTGTATCACCAATAGAGGGTGTCATTGTACCGAGATGCGTCCCTCAACTGTCACAACAGTATTTGTTACGAACCATGCCCGACACCCGCACATGTCGAATACAAGTGTAAGTTTTATTGACTGCCCCACGTGTGAAGTTTGTCGCCGTCAACTCGGTACGCCCCCCCACCCCCTCTCCATACACGTAGTGGCATGTGTTCTATAAACCCTCTCCTTTGATTACAGGTGGTAGCCTTTATCCTTTCCTTAAAGCTGGTCTACCGGTGAGGAAGGTCGGGGTTCAAAGACCAGCTGGGGTTATTGAGGTAATTGTGGAAAACATAACAAGCCCAGTGAGATATCTTAACACAATGATAGCAACCATAGATTACAACAAAAGTTTAGTATCAAGAACTAATAATAATGAAATGTAATGTAAATTGATTGACCTTCACTTATCTCTGTCTGCCCTGAAAGATAAAGAACATAAACCTATGTTTGACGTGACTTAAGTTGGCCCGCCACATTGCTGAATTTTTTTTTTTGTCTAATCGTTTGTGCTCTATTTGTGCCAATGTGCCCGAACATTAACATTTGTGCTGTGAACTGGCCCGAAGTTTAGAAATATTTAATGTGGCGGGCCAACTGAGCTCAAGCTAGCCACCACATATTGGAAATAAACACAACATAACAAAATTATTTAGTCATCCATTTGCTCCGTTTGGCTCCATATGTGCCCGAAATTTACATTTGTTCTTTAAAAATTAAGAAAATCTAAGAGAACATTCAATGTGGACGGGATAGGTTGAGCATTCCCTGTAGAAAAATTAGAGTTCAAGCTGGTACCGCCACATTAGTTAAAGTTGCAATGTAAACAACATTCTGTTTTCATTCACCATTCGTTTGTTCCTTCGTTTGTGCTCATATGTGCCCGAACATGACGTTAGTGCTGTGAATCGAGGCCTTTTAGGATAACATTTAATGAGGCGATCCCACTAGAGCTCAAGTTAGCCCCCCACATATTAAAAACAAAAAATATAAAAAAATTGTTTTAGCGATTATTTTTGTGCTCCGTTTGTGCTCATATGTGCCCGCAAATGTACATTTGTGCTCTAACATTAGTCGGAGGCATAGAGAGTGTAATATACTATATAACCATTTAATGTGGCGGGCTAGGTTGGTCTCCCCCTATACCATAACCCGTAGAAAAATTGAGTTCAAGCTGCCCGCCACATTTTTTTCAATATTATATTAACAAAATATCTGTTTTTCACCATTCGTTAAAACTTCATTTGTGCTCTATGGGCCGAAAATGTGAATTATTATGTACTCTAAAATTAGGCATACTATATAACATTTAATGTGGCGGGCTATGGGGGGTGACCTTCCTATACCATAACCTGTAAAAAAATAGAGATTCAAGCCTGGCCGCCACATTTTTAAATATTTATTTTAAAACAAAATTCTGTTTTCGCCATTCGTTTGTTCTTCGTTTGTGCTCAATGTACCCGAACATGACCGTTGTGCTAAGAATCCTAGCCTTTTATATAACATTTAATGAATGCGATCCCACTAGAGCTCAAGGAAGCCCGCTACATATTGAAAACAAAACAACCAAAATTTGTTCTCCGGCCATTGTATTTGGTGCTTAGTTTTGTGCTCATATGTGCCCTAAAATGAAAATTTGTGCACTAAAATTAGAAAATCTTGAGAACAAATTAATGTGGCCGGGCTAACTTGAAATCTCCCTAAAGCGTAACCTGAAACAAATTGAGCTCAAGCCTTTTCTGCCACAATTTAAATAGTAATGTAACAAAACTCTGTATCGCCATTCGTTTTATAAAGCTTCGTTTGTGCTCATAAGAGCCCGAAAATAAACTTTTTGTGTCTTAAAACTAGGCCTTTTAGGATAACATTTTACTTAAGGTGATCCTCCACCATGAGCTCAAGCTACCACATATTGGAAAAACAAAACATAACAAATTCTTTTTCAACATTCGAGTATGTGCTCATATTTGTCCCCCAAACAAAAACAATTCTAAAAAATTTAAGTTGTTTTTATAAGGACTATTATGGTAAAGGCATTATTGTGACGATGCACAAAACAAATACAGTAACGGACATATGTCGAAAGATTAAACGCGTCATTGTAATAATAAATAATAAAAAAATAATAATTATTCTATTATTATTATTATTATTATTATTATTAGTATTATTATAATCTAACATGTGTGAATCCATCATTTTAATTTTCTACTCGAATCCAAATCCTTGGCTAATTTACTAGAATCTGAATCGTAATCTTATGTTTAAAAAAATTAGAATCTAATCCGAACCAAAGCTAAATCTTTTTATCTAATAGAAACCTTGTCGAGATCATCTGCTTGTAAAAATTGATCAAATGGTTTTCTAAGGAGTAAGATCAGATTGCAATCGAGTAATTTTAATTTAGGCTTGTGATATGTTATCAAAACGAATCAAGTTATTAATATTTTACTTTGTTTATATTTTAACACAATCCTATAAAAACTATATAAGAGAAATTTTATAAACATTTAAAACACATATTGGGTTTATTAAAAACCGATGATAAAATATGCACCCATCTCAAAAGCGTGAAAAAACAAATAATACTTCCACAACGCAATTTTAATCATATGTAAAGTTGATAAAAATATCTACTTAAAAGGGTGGACCTAGCTAATTTTAAAATACAAGATATATCTTATCTATCACACACAATCATTCTCTACAAATTAGCAACCAAGCTAATATCTCTTTTGCAGTCTGAACATTTCAAATTTTTGAGTGGACCTGGCTATCAGTAAATTGATGTAAAAGTAGGTAACTATTTAAAAAAAAAATTTAGGTGTGATGGACTAATGGAATATAACCTCAAAATAGCTCATAATAAATCTTAATATATGATATTTAGAAATTGGGGGATTAAATAGCGAAGAGGGGTAGTTAGGAGGATGGGGAGAAATCAACATTTCCAAAAATAATACACTATAACTATATTCGTATGTGGTAGAAAAACCAAATTCACAAAGCAATTTATAAGATCATACCCCAAATTTTAGAAAAATCGTATTTAATTTAAAAACGGAATTCTGGAAAATGAGATGTGGGATCTATATCCAAAATAAACTTTTGAGTTAAGTTAAAGAGAACATTCCAAATAACCAAATAAATATTAGAATTGAAACTTCTCAAATGATAGGAAACAATTGGGATTGAAGGAGTTCTAATTTACAAAACTATTAGAAGAAACTCTTCTAAAATATGGTAGAAAATTGATATTCAGCAGGCCTGTAAAGATACCACTAGGACCCATATTAATATGGAAGCATTTAAATTGTAAACATTTATATTGGAAATCCAGGAAATAAAGTGGTAAGGGTCGTACAACACTTTTAGGAATGGTATAAAATTTAAATTGGGAGGCAGGTGGAAGTACAACTTATAGTGATAACCAAAATAAATCTTATAATTTGGAGATTCATAAGGAGGGAGTTTGAGAAATGATAGAGAGATATAAAGGGAGTAGAGTTTTCCAAAATTATAAAGAATAAATTAGGCCTACTCTCATAGTATATGGAAGATTGAATTTATAAAGTTCTTAATTATTGAAATTTCAAAATAGAGTGAAAATGGGGGAGCGCAGGTTCCCTGAAAATTCCTAGACCACAATATAAAAACAATTTTTTGAGAGCGTTAGAAAATTGAAATTTTTGCATGTATGTTAATAAGATCTTCCCATACATACAAATTAACATCCTAACATTATGACGTTTCACAACCCAATCTAGAACATTATTATCGATGTGGTTTAAGTTTAAATTTGGTAGAAAAGTAAATAGACTATATAAGATAACCCAAATAATACTTAAAATTTCAAATTGTGAATGTGGGAAATGCAAGGGAATAGGTGGTGTAAGCTGATAATATTTCCCAAAAAATTAGAAAATTTACATTTTGGGCATGGGAGAAAAATTCAAATTCATCACCGTGGTAAGAAGGGGGCCACCCCAAAATAATTCATAGACATAGGAATGTTTTTGAATTTAAAAATCAGTTATGGTATCATTGGGAGGGGTAGAGAGAGGAGGTGAATGGGGTGTCCTAATAATTTCTCGAACAATAATAAAAAACTTTTTTGAAATGGTGAAAATCTTTATAACTAGATGCCAATCTGAGAATAGACTTAAAAATTGTAAATAAACAAATTTTGGAGACAAACGTGAGGAACATTATTCTCTTTATGAAATCCATGATTCCAATATTATCATATGTTTCTATGACCAATTTAAACACAAACACTTAAGTTATATCTAATCGTGTTTTATAAAATAGGGGCCATACTGAACCACAAAATTAACATTTGAAAAAGGTGGCGGGCCAAGCTGAACTACAAGTTTACTTAAAGGTTTACTGTATAGGGAATACTCAACTTAGCCGCGCCAACATTAAAGGTCCTCTAGAATGCCCTAATTTTAAAGAACAAATGTTAAGTTTTCGGGAACATATGAGCACAAACGTAAGTTTAAAACGAATGGTGAAAAACATAATTTTGTAAAATAATATTTAAAAATGTGGCGGGCCAGCCTTGAACTCATTTTTTCTACATGATATGGTATAAGGAAGGCTCAACATAGCCCGCCACAATAATGGTTATATGATATTCCTAATTTTAGAGCACAAATCATTCATTTCGGGCACATATGAGCACAAACAGAAGAACCAAACAAATGGTGAAAAACATAATTTGTCAAAATAATATTTAATAAATAGTGGCGGCCCAGCTGAACCCAATTTTCTAGCGGGTTATGGATATAAGGGGAGACTCAACCTAGCGCCCGCCACATTAATGTTATATAGTATGATCCTAATTTTAAGACACAAATGTTCAATATTTTTGGACACATATAAGCGACAAACAAGAGCACAAAATGATCGCTAAAAAACAATTTTTTTAAATCTTTTGTTTTCAATATGTGGCGGGGATAACTTAGCTTTAGTGGATCATGCCTTCATTAAATGTTATTTAAAAGGCCTAGATTCACAGCACTAACGTTCATGCTTCGGGCACAAGGAGAAAAGAAACAATTAATTAGCAAAACGAAAACAAATAACGAATGGCGAAAACATGAATTTTGTTACATTGATATTAAAAATGTGGCGGGCCAGCTTGAACTCGATTTTCCTACAGGTTATGATATAGGGAACTGCTCCACCAGCCCGCCACATTAAATGTTCTCTAGATTTTTCTAATTTTAAAAGAACAAATGTACTTTTCGGGCACATATGAGCACAAACGTAGCACAATGGATTGACTTAAATCAATTTGTTATGTTGTGTTTTTCAATATGTGGCGGGCTAGCTTGAGCTCAAGTTGGCCCGCCACATTAAATATTTTCTAATTGGCCAGTTACACAGCACAAATGTTTCATGTTCGGGCACATATGAGCACAAGATAAGCACAAACGATTAGACAAAAAAAAAAAAAAAAACGTAATGTGCGGACCAACTTGAGTCACGTCCTTGTTTGGCTTCCAGCCTGTGTTGCACATAAGATTAAGTAGTTTTGTGATTAGTCAAGGTACAACTCTACCGTACGTTATTGACCTGGAGTCTTACCTTGACTAAATACACTATGGTCTCATCTTAAAATATCTCACCATAGTTTTGAATCAATCATGATAAGCATATTTCAGGGCAGTGGAGCATATACACTATGTAATATATTATTAAACGTGTACCCTGGCTCATGCGTTATTCCCACTGTGGTCCATGGTAGTCCATCCAAGATTTGACTGATACCTTGCAGGTACCTTTATATTTTAATAACAAATGGTAAAAATTAATTGGAATGGCATAGTTTTAAAGCTTTAAACAATCTTTTTGAAATAACGTAATATTCATAAGTGTTTATATTATACTCTCGTTTTTAATGTATAGATATTAGTTGTTGATCGGAGATTAATTAAGTAGCACCAGTCATTTGTTAAAAAAAAACCTTGAGCCTAGTGAGTGGGTTGAGTTCCACAGTAAAATAAATTACTAGTTTTATGAGAGTAGCACAGATCTGCATTTTATATTATTTATTGGTTCTTAGCCCCACTGGCCAAGATGTACTGAAAGGCCATATTTTATAGTCCAGTCTCGGGAGTCAACCAATCTCCTCGTATAAAATGATTGACTATAAGTTAGGAGAGTTAAATGTAAATTGGTGACTTTCCGAAACTCGACTGGTGACTCATCTAAGTTACAAACCGAACCACTTTAATACTCCGAGTCGCATTTGTGTCTTCAAAGGATTGTTTATAAACTTACAGGAAGTTTCAACAAACAAAAACATTAACTCAGCTTCAAGGGAACAATATGATGTAAAGAAAGAAAAAAAATCCGCAAAACATGCGTGTGTTGTTTGGCATCATTTCGAAATAAGAAGAAAGAGAGAGATAAGTATAGTATAAAAAAAGTCAAATAAATCCATAAAATTATCTTGAAACTTGCGATGTAAAAAGAAGTTGTTTTTTTTCCTCATCAAGCCAAGCACACATATGGGTGAAATTTCGACAGGCGAGGTATAAACCACAGCCAATCTGTCAACGTCGAGGGCAAGCTAGAAGGAGTTTCGTTGTCCTTTTAACACAAAACATTTATCTACAAGTGGTGATGAATTCTTAATTAATGAACGCACATTGCTTAGTCCATAGTTTCTTAAACTGTGGGCAGTGACTCGTACCCCATCCAACCTGGGGTCACGGCAATCTTTAATATTTGACCACGGTCTTAAAACCTGTCGGCATTAGAAAGGTTTATATTTAAAAGAAGTGTAACCCGCATGAAGCGTGGATGGAGAGTGAAAACCCATTTTATAGAAAAAACCTCAGTACTCCCGACCGAGAATTGAACCTCCAGTATCATCGGCAGTCTAAGTCTACTGCAAAAGTAACGCGCTTAGACCATAGGGCCACAGATTGTTATCTGCAGCAAGAAATACATCACCATCATTGATAGCCAAACCTATATGAGCTTACACGCCTAGTCCACGAGCACACCAATGCGGGTAACAAAACAGATGATTGAGGAAGTTTTTTTTTTTCTTTTGAATTGTTTTATACTTGGGCCCAAATTTTTTCTTTAAGAATTATGATAAGCTATTTAGCAGGACAGCTAATGTCTTCCCCACTGACATTATCTTGGTCCTCACCGGCAGTAAACTCCAATATCTTAAAAAATTTAATCAATAGATGTAATACTTTATTTCTGAAATCATAAGGAAAAAAGAGGAATCCCAATATTAGGGATCAAAAAGTGTTTTTTAGATAGGGAAATTTCCCCAAAAGTCATTACCACCTGAAAGAGTTTCAGGGTTTTTTCACTAGTAATTATCATCTCGAAAAACATAAAAACTCATTATTAAAGCCGAATTTAACAGATAATATTTATTTTCGTATTTTAAATTTGAGAAAAATTTCATTGGTAATGTACAAATACACCCCGTATAGTTTACTACTGTTATAAAAAAACGCGTTTAAATATATAATCCCAATCTTGAAATTTAAAAATGTACCACTAAAACACCAGACCTAGGCGTGACAGAACTATTCCTATACTGCGCCTGTGTTGTGACAATGTGCGGTAAGCCATTATAACACGAGATCACAGAATCCCTCTTTTTGCGTCTAATGTGTGACGGGCCGAAGGACACTCTCCTCCCCAAGCTACTGTAACTCGGGAGCTTTCTGACGTACAAAATAGATCAACTTGAGGCAGAACCCCCCCCGTTCGACACCTAGGCCACTCAACTAGCCGGAAATTTGCATGAAAGTTTGTAAAGCACTTCGATAGAAACCCCCTTTAACCCAAATGGGTCTCCTTCCCGGACTCCCTTTTTGAAAAAGGTAAAAAGCAAAACTGTTGAAAAACCACCAGAAGGGGGATTTTTTCTCCTAACTTACTTTTTGGTCAAAACACTGATTGTGCAAAATTTTAAAAAAATTCTCTTTTTTTAAAAAAAATTACTTGGTGCAGTGCACAAATGCTGATATAAAACAATAATTAAAAGAAACGTTTGGCCCCAGGCCTACGTCATCCTCGCGTGCTCTTGATTCCCAAAAATTTGCAACTAGAGATAACAAAACAGTTTTTAGATGCCTAATTTTTAAATTTATATATTTTTTTTAATAGAAGGGTTTAAAAAATAAACTAATGTTTCAAATAATAATTGTTGATAAAAAATTCAATGGGTTAAACTTTGTTATATTCACTATCAACTTTTAATAACCTTTTTAAAAAATTTTTAATTTTTTTAAAATTTAAAACGTAGTTCTTTTGTTTTTTAAATTTGGTTTTAAATTCATTTATTTTCCCCCAAATTTTTTATTGAAAAAAATTTATATTAATTATTATTTTTATTATTATTTTTATTTTTAATTATTTTTAGAATCGCGTCTTTTACCCATCGGGTTTAAACGCACTTACGCTAATGTGTAATGGGGGGTTTGATTTAGATGAAATAAAAGGACCTACAGTTTAACGGGGAAAATCCCGAACCCGGTGGAGGCCGGGAAATTCCCCACATTCAAAATCTATACTAATTTTATAAAAGGAAACATTTGATTTTTTGTTTGAAATGGAAAAACTCAAAAACACTGGACCGTTTTTTAAAATTCTTTAAACCAATATAAAGCAAACTTTATCAGCGAGTAACATAGGCTATATTTTATTTTAAAAATTTAATTTTTTTCCTCAAAAAATTTGGGATAGTATATTATATAGTCTTTGGGAAAAAAAAAAAGTTTGTTGAAGGGAATTTTGAGGTTGGTAAAGGGGCCGGGGGGGGGGGGGGGTACGGGGGGGAAAAAGAGAAATGAGATGAAAATGGGAAAGGAGGAAAAAAAGGGAGGGAGGGGCAATACAGTGATGGTGGGAAACTGAAATTTTTTTTTAAAAAAGTAATTTTTGGGTTTTTTTTTTTGCCATGAGGGGAGGATTTGAAGCTTTGTTTACGGGATTCTTTACAATGTTTTTTTTACGGGGAAGGGGGCTAGTTAAATAATAAAAAAAAAAATATATCAAGTAGTGAAAGGTACTTAGGTAAATGGTTTTGAATAAAGGAAAAAATATAAATATTTTTGTTACCTGAATTATTTTTTTTCAAGTTAAAGGGATTTCCTAAAAAACCTTTGGAGAGCCGATATATTATAAATCAAGCAATCAGGGATTTTCTGAAAATATCGAACCTTATTTCTCGAAAATATTTATATTTCGCGTCCCTTTGAATACGCTTTTTAGATCTTTGAAGGGGAGTATTTCGGTTGTTGTGGCATATATTGGCCCTTTACTGATATTTTTTCCAATTTCAAACTTAAATTTTGGGCATCGCCAGGTGAGTTAAACACTACACATATATATTAATTTTTAAAATTAAGTTATTTATTTTCTTAAAGGGGTTTAAAAAATTAAAATGATTTTTAATGTTTATTTATAGTACGTTAAACAAAAAGGTTTTTTTATTTGCCCCCCTATGTTACTACCCATCTGGTTTGCCCAAAATTTAATTACACTAAGGGAGAAAAAATAGTAAGAAAGCTGCTGCAAGAAATCCCCTTTTTTTTATAGGCTAGAAAGGGTTAAAAGGTTTAGAAGTGACGCTGAAAATTTTAAGTATATGATAACACAGAGAACACAGTTTGGGAGACGATAATTTAAAGATTACTTCAAACAACATAATACATTTTAATGTTTTTAGATAGTTAGGAACAATTTTAACTAGCAAAAAAACTACTAAAGTTGAAATTAGTAAAATAAAACAGTTTGGGGAAATGCATTCCCTTTTCTCGAAACAGTAGTTTTTTTTGGGGTCCGCCAGCTCTCAAGGAATGTATAACTCAGAATATACAAAAATATACAAAACCGGTTTTCTCCCTGGGTTGAAACGTGGTTTTCTTTTTCTTACAGAACAAAAACAAATATAGGGTGTTCGAAAAAAAGGTGCTTAGTAAAATAATTGGCCTAAGATGGTTGAGGATACTTGTGAGTGGAAGAAGTTAAGTAAAATTTGAGGTTAAATTTCCTGTTTAAGAATCACTAGACCTTTTTAATATGGTCAAAAATCAAGATTACGGTGGGCAAAGGGAAAATGCAGCGTGGTGGAAGATTCAAACCTTGTTCAGGGTATTGAATGGCAAGGGTTTGATTGGAAGAGAAACCCTTTAAAGACCTAGACGCAGATGGGGAAATACAATGGTAAACCCGAAAGAGATAGGGTTTAAGGAGTTGGACTGGGTAATAACTTACTCAAATAAGGGTAAGGGCGTATTTTGTAGTTTTGCAATTAAAACTTCAGAATACTAAAGCCATAGCGTAAGTAAAAAAGGTGGAAAAAAAAAAACAATATTATGGGTAGATTTCTCCCCTTTGTGTGAAGGTAGTGTGGGAATTATTTAGCAAAATAAAAGAAAAAACTTCATTTAAATTCAGCAGAGATTTGCATTTTTACCTTTTCGTTACCAGCAAACCAGACAAAAAAAGCCATTTATTTAGTCTACTAGTCCACAATCATAGTTTCAGGTGTTAATGACCCAAAAACTAGATGTTGTAAATTGGGGGGATTTGCTTAGAAAAAAATTTCATCCCATTTAAAAGGGGAAAAAAAGGGGAAAATCGACCCTTTATAGATAAGAAAATAACCATTCCCCAGTGGGAAACCCCCAAAGAACGAAACCCCCACCCTTTGTTGCCCGGGAAATTTCCCTTTATACTTCAGAATGTACGTCTTAGATGACGAGACCAAAAGAATGATATGGACTGTTTGGATAGTAATTGTTTCTTAGGAATTATATAGTAAAGGGTAAGTAATAAAGAGCCTGGGATAAAACGCGTCAAGCTCAAATTGTCTGGTTTGCTGGAGATGGGCAAAATCAAGGTTCAAACCCCCCCCAAAAAGTGGGGAAAAAATTTAGTTGCTTTTGTATTAAGTATTATATTACTGCCCCAAGAAATTGCGGATACATATATTCCTAGTATACCTTACGGTGAATATGTGGGTAGCATGCAGGTTCAAAAATGCATTTTTTTTTAAAAACATCTTACTAGGGCCCCGTGAGCTATCCACATTTAAAACACGATAGAGAATATGAAAAAATAAGGTATAATTTGTTTTTAAATGTACCAGCATTTGCGCGGGAAAAAAATAGGAAACATTTAGTAAAGAATACCCCATACGCCCGACTGGGATTCTAACACCCTCCCCAAATCACTGGGAAAAAAAGATTAAACATATTGTCGTTTTGTTCGAGTGTTTACCCGGGTTTTTTGTTAAAAACCTATTAATTTGAGTCTTTAGTTAAAATATTCCAATGTAAAAAAATCTTAAGGGCCCAAAACTATTATTTGTTTGAGTTAGTCTGATTTTGATTTATTTTAAATGGTGTCTTGTGTGGTTCCCCTAGATGAATGGGTCCAATCCGTGAAGAAATTGTATCACCAATACCAGATAACGGGGGAAGAGTCCGCAGCTTAGCTTGACTTTGGGGACTGTCCGAGGAAACTGCAAAGCCATCTTGAAACTTTACAAAATGAAGAACAGGTTTCACACGAATTAAAGAGGAAACAAGGTTCTCGTTTCAAAACAAAGTTTAATCAT
>JBCFYV010001445.1:50560-90318 GCA_039000515.1 Timema cristinae | reverse complement strand
CCGAGGGAATAACTATCTTTGGATTTATTACAGTGGTCGCGTGCTCCGGACTGTGCAGGGCCCAGTTTTTTTTTCTCTCTCCTTTTATCCAATTTTCTGTTTTTTTTTTCTTCTGATTATGAGTGTTTTACTATTATTAATTTTTTTTACCAAAGCCCAGAATACTATCTTTTAGGTTTCTTTTTTTTATGTATAATACTCCTAAGGTTAATTAGAATTATAACGAACCATGACGTCTGGTAGGTAGGGTGTAAAGTTTTTTTTTCATATTAAAAGTTTTTTTGGTTTCAACCTACCAAAAGGTAACCCAAAGATTTCTGTGTTTCACCTCACGAGACCAACCTGGACGAGCCGTGGAGATCCTCAGCATCTGGTCGGTGAGTGCAGTAGGGGAAGGGAACTTTCAAAGTACAGTCTCATGAAAGGAGTTCCTTGCCCAGTATCAATCCCCCCAGAGGACACCCCGAAGATTTTTTTTTTTTTTTTTCAAATTTTTTCTTTTCTTATTATTAGTCTCAACCCTGGGCTTAATTGTATTCAGCGAGGATTTTTTATTACAATATATATATAGATAGAGAAAGAGGGAAAAAGATGATGATGATGATGATGAAGCCATTCTTCCATTTTCAATTGTTTATATATATGATGATAATATCCTTCCATTTATATATATACATATATTATATTATATATATGATGATGATAAAGATATGTGACCTTTGGCCAGCATTATAATAAATGAAATTGAAAATGGAAGAATAGTTTCATCTTCCCCCCCCTTCCCCCTCATATAAATATATAATATAAAATAGAAAGATGATGATCATGATGATGATGCTATCTTTCAGTTTTCAATTGTTTTACTATAATAAAGGCCAAAGGTCACAAGACAATATAATAATATAACAGGCCACCACTAAAAAGTACACAAAAACAATTGTAATAAGAACAGTAATAACTACCTACATTAATAAAGAGAAGAAGTAAAGATCAAACAGCATTGATATCGATTATAAGAAGAAAAATAAAAACAGTAAGTAGAATACTTTAAATTTAAATATTAGAAGTAGAACACTTTAAATTTAAATATTAGAAGTAGAACATGTACTAATTAAATAAGTGATAAGGGAATTTCTTAAATAACTCTCTAAGTTTGGCTCTTCTTTTGTGGTAAAAGTTGAATTCAACAAATCTATAATTTGTGCTATGAAAACCAGGTTCAATAGGGCCGGCCTTATGTGAATTATTGAGAGGAAACTTTTTTTGAATTACGAGAGTCCTGAGAAAGGCCATGAATACCTACATGATCAAGGGCAAATATACAAGTAATATTGCTATTGAAATTATTAGAAACATAAAGGACATCACAATAAAGTATATGCGAAAATAGTTTGGAGCCTTAAAAGGTTTTGAATTTTGTCATAATCGTAAGAAATTCAGTTAACAAAGAACTTATCATAGCAAGTAGCCACAAATTTACGTTGAACACTTTACAACCTGGTAGAGTCAGTTAAGGTAATGTAATTCCAAGCAACAGTAGCACATTATAGCTTAGACCCACCTCGGTGGCGTAGTTAGCTAGCGTGCTAGTTTTGTGTTCAGCTAGACTGCCGAGGACAGGGAGATCGAGTTTATAATCTCGCTTGGGTGAACTGGAGTTTTTTCCACTCTCCCTCTATGCAAATATGGGTTCACTTCCTCTATAGTCAACCTTCCTGACTCCTAGCCCATTAGTATAATTAGTACTTAAGCGTATAACCCGAATGAGTAGCAAGACATGGTACTAAGAATTATTATTATTATAGCAAGTCATGATACAAGGCTAAAATACAATCAGCTTTCTTGAATGAGGAGGTAATAAATTTAATAAGTCCAAATAATGTCAATGAGAGAGAAATTATAGTCAACAGGAAAGTGAAAGGTGAAGTAGTTGTCTAGGAGAACACCTAGATCGTTAATATAGAGGGAACAAACTATGTTAATGATATAATAATTTCATTTTCATTTTACTTTAATAAAGTGCTAGCCAACAGTCGAGACCTCTAAAAGGCTAACTAACACTGAAGATACAGAAGAGCATATGATTTGCCAATTTAAAAAATAAATACATCATGTTTGTATGCAGTTGATTTCAATAAACGAATTATTTAACATCTAAAACATAATGATGAAAGTAAATAATAAATATGAATCAGTATTTAAAATATGAGTGTTCCTTAAATGACTCTCTTATTTTGGTTATTCTCTAATGGTAAAAATCAAATTCTGGAAATCAAGAGTAATTGCTGCTTATATAAAGGCTGAGTTTGTAAGAGTGTCTGATAGAGAATACTTTAGGATTTATAGAAACATGAGAGGGCGCCAGAATACTCACAAGTTTGAAGATAGATTGGCAAGAAATATTATGATTAAAAGTGTTAAAACAAAAAGGACACCCCAGTGGAGTCTTCGCAAGAAGAGAGTCTGACTGAAAGGTTTTGAATTATATCATAACCATTGTAAAAATTATTGAAAAAGAATTTATCATAGCAATTAGCAACAAATTTACGTTGAACACTTTTCACTTTGAGAGAGTCAGTTAAGGTGATGAGATTCCACACCACACAAGCATATTCTAGTTTAGATCAGACAAAAGCAAAATACAAACTTGTAATAGTTACTTTTAGAGAATGATGTGATACACTTAATAAGGCCTAGCAATTTAAGAGAGTGAGCAATTATATGATCAACATGATAGTGAAAGTAGAGCTTATTTAATATAATATTTAGCACCGCGTCTTACTACCCGTTCGGGTTATACGCTTAGAGCTTATGGTTTAATATAACACCCATATCATTAATATCAAAATCAAGTTTATAAGTGAAAAAAGGGGGGGTTTTCTGGTGAAAGCTATAGCCTTAGTTTTGATTTATTGAATACATTCCATTTTCAGTATACCATTTATGTCCATTCAAATTTAAACAATCAGAAAGTGAATTGATCTTTTTAAATATTTTGAGATCATTATCAAATAGTAACATATCAAGGTACTTACTACTGGTGAGGTTTTACATCGAACTCGACCATGCAGGTGGGGTGGAAGGGATGAGAAGAGGGAGGGATATGATGTGGGTAGATAAGAACGTTTCTTTCTCTCTCTTAGGTATGAGACAACTCCACTACTATCCCAGATACAAACATGTTCTATTTACTGGCTTACCCTATATATCTTGCAGAGCTTCCACACCACTCATATTATCACCATCATCACCCAAAGTGTTTTTGCTGGAGCTGTTGTTTGACAAATAGTTCTCCAAGTTGATGATAATACTATTGAATATCTAATTAATCCTTTGCTCTGATTTCAAGTATTATTAAATTTTCTTTGTGCATGTGCATAGCACTAAGCATTCCCCTTTTACTATAGAGTTAAATTTTTTCCTCCGCTAGGCTCATAACAGTGTTTACATTAAATGTAACGTTCTTATTAAAAATTTAGTCCTTTACCAGTGCCCATATCAATCCTATATGGTTGAGGTCTGGTTTGAATGGGGGTAGAGGTAGGTCAGAATGTCCATACTTTGTTATTATTATTGATTCATCTTAAGCTGAGACCTGATGTAAACAAAGCTATGTGGAAGTCTCTGCTCTGATTTGCTACTGAATGGACTTCAATGGTGTCTTTTCACTAAATAGTCCCTCCTATGTGTTGAGTGCTTCCCAACTATTTATGGCGTTTTCTGAGTCTGGCCTGAGTTTTGCTAAGCATAAGACAAAATTTAAAAGCATTAAAAAATACAAAAAATCGTAGTGACCTACTTTGATATGGTACTGACAAAACATGGTCGCGCTTGTTTAAAATATATTACTGGTGTTCCACCAATCATGTATTTCCCTCACATAGTGATATGGGAATATGTATTTACTTCAGGTCTCAGGTTAGGATGAATCAATAATAGCAATGTATCTAGCATATATGTCTTAAATCATGGTTTGTGCAATAAAATAGTGAATATAATTCTGGTTTGAGCATAGTATTACTGAAGGAAATATTGTGTTGTACCGTCAACCAATTCATTATGACTATTTTACGAGATGATGTTGGTGGTGGGTCTAATTGAATGTGGTGGTAGAGCGTGTTGTCAATAACTAGTACACTATCAGGTGGCAAGTTGGGGATCATTTTGTTTTCTATCTATATTTAATAGAATATGTTTAAAAAAAATACATTAAGCACCACACGGCTGCTCACTACTCCCATACTTTACTGATACTGTTGACTTGTACTTGAAATAGCCCACACATGTGGATATGCTGTTTTGCCACTGCTCAACCATAGCATTTCCACGTTAAACCTTATCAGCAGTACCAATGTCATCAATAAACACATTAAAAAGAAGATTACCTAAATTTGACCCTAGAGGTATACAAAAAGCGGCGAGTTGGAGCTGCTAGAATCAATTTTGATGGTAAAAGACATATTTTGCAAGTAGCTCCATAAACCTTATTTACATAGGAAGGTGATAGGCCAAAATTACTAAGTTTTGAGAGAATATTACTGTGTTGACACAGGTTAAAATGATTTAATCTGATCAAAATAATTTGCATCAATCTGTCCTTGGGTAGAGACTTGAGGGGCAACATGATCCAGAAATAATGATAAATCCAAATGCTTGGGAACTATGCTAACAGATAGTAATAAAATTCAAAAAGGAGATAAAAAACAGAATTTGTGTAGAAAATGCTTGCTATTAATCAGTTTGTAGGTTGCTCTCTTGTGTTTTGTTTCAAAATATCAAACTGAGAATGTAAAAAGCTATAATCATATTCGTTGTTATTTACAGATGGGAATTGTGGTCTCTCACTCTGTGCCAAGAGAATAAGATTGAGAGGTTTTGAGAACAAAGTACGGAGAAATATATTTAGACCTAAGAGTGTGAACAAACGGGAGAATTAAGAAACGTACATGTTGAATTTAATGGTTTGTATGCATCCCCAAACATATTAAGTATAATCAAGGCATGCAGGCCTATGTGGGGAGGCCATGTGACTCATGTGGTTTATGATGGTAATGTACACAAAATATTAGTTGGGAAACTGTAATTTTATGGTTTTTCTAACCCTTATATGCCAAATTACATATATTTTTGTAATATTCTTTTATTTCTTTGCTCACAGGGCAATGCGGTAGATTTTCTCAGTATGGTGCAAGTCTTTGAAATGCCGCCCCTTAAATTATTTAATTATTTTTCTTTAAAATAACCTTTGATTGTGATTCTTTTTAAACTGCACAAAATGTATGAATACCATTTTTATTTTGAAAATATAAACTACTTAAAAATAATTATATCAACTACAACACACTACTACAGTTTTACCCTTCAAACTATAAATTTAGCAAATACGTTAATTAGGGATGTGTAGTCTAGAGTGGTAGCCAACGTATATTCATTAGAAATTAATGAAAGGTTTTAAGTTTTTGGTTTATTAAACTTTTTAAGTAGTGTTTAATTAATTTTAATTTGGAAAAACTTCTTTCCCCTCTAGCTACAGAGACAGGGAGTGTTAATAAAATTCTCAGAGCTACAACAGTCCTTCGCAAAGATGCAACTTAGGAGGGGGGGGGGGGGTCATTGAAAGAAATGAAATGATGATGCTTATCATACTATTAAAATTGTATCGAGTTACAAGTTAAAGCTATTTCAAATGGGGCAACACTCACCCAACCCCCTTGATGAACTCCAACACAAGATCACGTGCTCTGACCTCCGCTCTGCAACGCTCTACACAACTGACTGAGTGGAGCTTTCGACCGACTGGCTGCTCGGGGCTCGATCTGTGCTCGGCCAGAAACAAATGAGGTTCCACATGGCCACGCCAGCGGCAGTTTCGGCGGTATGATCGTCCCAAACATTCTACTTGTTGCTAGGACCCCCATTCTCTTGTCATGTTTGTTATTTCTAGCTACCCCCACCTTCCCTTGCCCCTTCTCTCTGTGGATACAATTATGAGTATATATTGGGACGTTGGTTTTCAATGGTCACTCAGTAGTAGTAGTAGTATAGTATTCTCTGAGATCTCGAACCGCCCTGTATTGTATTGAGCTGTTTTTTCAAGGCAAAACCGCTACTGTCTTTTTTAAGACAGGCCTGCCTTTTTTAAGGCAAAACCGCTACTGTCTTTTTTAAGACAGACCTGCCTTTTTTAAGGCAAATCAGAGCAAATTGTCTTAGAGTTACACACTCTAAATCCCCGATCACGCACACAAGACTAAACTCGAGACAGACTTGTCGGTGGTAATTTCTGTGGTGGATACCTAACGGTGCCAACGGAGCCACAGTAGGCCGTAAAGCGAGACCGGCTGCGAAACAATACCTCGCAGTCGGAGTCTGTCTTCCGGGACACCACTCAACACTACAGATCCTCCCACACTGCACAGAGGAGGGTATCTTAGCCCTTCCACACTGGCCACTAGCCTGCCCTTTTCAGGGCTGAGCGAAATGGCCGCCCCCGACCACACCAGACCGAAAACAATACAAAACGACACGGACATGGACTACTCCTCTACGGACAATTCAGACATGGAAGCCGACACTGACGGACAGGGAACTTTCACGATGGCCGACAAACTAGGACGAAAAAGGAAATTCAGACCACACAAGCAACCCCAGACAAAAAAGACAACAACAGAGTTGACAAACAAGTTCGACGCCCTGAAAAGGGCCGAAAACACTACTCTCACACCAGTTTACCAGAACACAGACAAACAGCAGACGACAACAACAACCACCACAAACAAGACACGTTACCCGCCAATAGTGATGCTAGGCAAACAAAACTACGCTCAAATAACCAAGGTAGTAAAAGAGATAGGAGGGGACATTAAAATCACGTACATAACAAACGGACTAAAAATTCACACCACAAACAAGCAAGACTACGACCTAATACAACATTTACTGAAGGACCTAAAACAGGAGTTTCACACTTACACGCTGCCGAGGGACAAACCAGTTAAAGTTGTAGTCAAGGGGCTCCCTCCCAACATGGCTACCACTGACCTAGAGGCAGAACTTAAAGACATGGGATTCCCAGTGACTGACGTGAGACAATTCTCCAGGAAGTCGGCTGCGGATAACACGACTCAGACAGTAACACTTCTCCCCACTTTCCAAGTGACTCTAGCAAAGAGCACAGACACTAACACCATCTTCCAAGTTAAGTCCATCAACCACACCAGAGTTATAATCGAACCCTACATTCCACCCCTCAACACAGTCGTACAATGCCACAAGTGCCAAAGATACGGCCATACTAAAAATAACTTCCAAAACAATCCCCGGTGTGTCAAGTGCTTAAAACAGCACATCACCAAAGACTGCCCCAAAAAAAAACGCCACCACTCCTGCCCGGTGCGTAAACTGTATGGGAAGCAACACGGCAAACTACAGTAAGTGCCCGGTGTACTTAAACTTGCTAGAAAAGAAGAAGACTACACAAATACCAAAGACAAACACACAGAGCAGACCTTTGACCCGGACCATGCCCCCACCCTCCAACACACAGAGCTACCCACCAATGCGGCAGAGACCCGTCCCTGATGCGGCCAAGATCCACCGATCCTACGCCCAGGCAGTTCAGGCAAAACAAACACAAGGCCCCCCACAACAAGAAGCCGGTTCTGACATAAAAGACTTAATTAGGCTACTCAAAGACTTAAACATAATGAAAATCATTACACATTTCAAACCTTATCTCAATAGACTCAGACAAACAACAGACTCAACAGAGAAAATGTTTATAATCATAGAGGGAGTGACCGACTACTTTGTAAACCAGGATGACTAGACAAGACAAGACGCGGACCAAGGACACTACGCGTTTTTATATGGAACGCGAACGGGATACTGGCGCAGGCTCATGAACTAGAAGAACTTTTTAAAACATATGGAATAGACATAGGACTAATCAACGAAACACACCAAAACAAGAGGCTTAACTTTTTTGGCTACCATCTATACAGAACAGATAAACCCGGCAGAAGCGGCGGGGGAACAGCAATTTTCATCAAAGACAATATTCCCGACTACCAGCATCATTTTCAAACCTTACAGAATATAGAAGCAACAGCAGTAAAACTAAATACAAAGAGCGGAGGTATCCTGATCGCGGCCATATACAAACCACTGACCAAGACATTACTACAGAACGACCTAGACGAACTTACAAACTTCGACAAGATATTCTTAGCAGGGGACATGAATAGTGAACACCTGAACTGGAATAGCCGTCTGACCAATAGGAATGGACGCATACTAAACGACCACACGGACACTAAGGGTTACACGGTAGTCGGGCCTGGCGAACCGACATTTTACCCCTCAAACCCACTACAGAGGCCAGACATAATAGACGTGGTCTTGAACAATATAGGAGTGACACCGGAAGAGCTCTCTGTTCTTAAAGAACGTGACTCAGACCACAACCCTATACTGTGCGAGATCACAACAAACACAGAAATACAGATAAACAACATTAAAAAACTAAAAACTACAACTAACTGGGAAGGGTTTAAAAGAACACTACACGAAACAGTACCCGACAACATAAACATCACGACCACCGAAGAAGCAGACACTACACTCCAACTCTTTACAAGCACAGTACAAGAAGCATACAGGACCAACACCGCAATAGAACAGGAAAATCACGACTTGAGACGCCAACACCCAGACCTCGACTTTCTGCTCGCCCAGAAACGAGAGGCAAGGAGAGACTGGCAAACATACAGAACACCACAACACAGAACAGCCTACAATAGACTCACGGCACAAGTAAGACGTACAGTTAAAACTATTAAATACAACAACTGGAACACATACATCACTGACGCTGCCATGGACCCCAGTAAAGTCTGGAAAGTCACTAAACAGCTAAAATCAACAGGCAACAAACGGTCGATACCGGCTATACACGGGGAGCACGGTATGGCCTATGCAAGCTCAGAGAAAGCGGAGGCCATAGCCGTGACTCTGGAGAAACAGTTTACACCAAACCAAAACCCGAGAGACGCAGACTTCGTCAGGGACGCACAGATATCAGTACGGGAATACCTATTTAGACCAATAGTGTCACGGGTGGACCTAATAACACTAGATGAATTAAACTAAACAATGAAACAACTCCCAAAAAATAAAGCGCCAGGCCACGAAAGACTGTCAAATGAAACACTACAGAAACTACCACCGAGGGCAATACTCACGCTACTGACAATATTCAACGCTCTACTTACACTCTGACACTTCCCAGACGTATGGAAACTGGCGACAGTAATAACTCTTCCTAAACCAGGAAAGGACCCAATGTTCCCTCAGAACAGAAGGCCGATTAGTCTCCTCCCCACTATGAGCAAACTATTTGAAAAACTAGTTCTAAAAAGGATAGACAAATTTAGCGAAAAAAATGAGATCATCCCAAAAATCCAATTCGGTTTCAGGAAAAATCACTCGACTATTCACCCCGTACTAAATTTAATTGAGGACGCCACAAAAGCATTTGAAGAAAAAAAAACACCGTAGCAATATTTCTAGACGTTGAAAAAGCATTCGACAGAGTCCGGCACATAGGACTAATTCAAAAACTAATTAAATTCAACTACCCACAATGGATCATCCACATTATCGCCAGTTACCTTGCTCGAAGGAAGTTTCAGGTAGTCATGGACGGAACAAAATCACCAGTACACGACATAAGGGCTGGGGTGCCCCAGGGATCTGCACTAGCACCACACCTCTATAGCATATATATTTCAGACATTCCTACCCATCCACAAGTAAAAGTACGACTCTTTGCGGACGACACCATGGCCTACACCATATATAAAAACATAAATTTTGCCAGCTTAAAAATGCAGAGGTACTTAGTAGAACTACAAATTTGGTTCACGACTTGGAGGATAAAAGTTAACCCCACAAAATCAGCAGCTTTGATTATTAGCCGAGGACGCAAACAACTCCCAGCACCACTCACTTTATTCGACACAGAAATACCTGTTAAAAAGGATACAAAATATTTAGGCACTACAATAGACTCGAAACTAACCTGGAGAAGTCACATAGAGGAGACGAGAAAAAAAGCCACTGGGAGATATGTACAACTGTACGCTCTATTCAAAGGAAGGGAACTAAACATTCACACAATAAATGTCTTATACAAATCCATGATACAGCCGATCATACTGTACAACTGCGCAGTATGGAGCTACGGAGCCAAACACCTCACAGATAGACTACAAATCACACAAAACAAGATACTCAAAACCATCACTGGAGCACCCTGGCGAACTAGAACAACACACCTACATGAAATGACTAACTGCAGACAGCTCCATGACATATACAGGGAAAGGAACAAAAAACTCTACGAACAGGCAGACACACACACTAATGACATAGTACGGGAACTAGGACGTTAAGACCCTGCTGAGAACAGACGCTACAAGAGACCACGACTGGCGTAGGAGAGCATTATTATGACTAAGTGTCTATTATAACCTTGGGAAAAAAAATCAAAATAAATACAAAACCCCTGATCCTAGTTCTAGAAAAAAATAAATTAAAGTAGTAATTAACCAAATTGACAATCGACTACGCCAGATCAACGGGATCTACGACAACCCAACGCCCACCTATCCCATCCTTGCTCCAACCACAGACCTGTCATTCACAAGTCACTCATTTCATGCCATCACGACCTTAGTCACGGCCGGACGCCACTGGGATAACCGCCTAGGTTGTCTACTAGCCAGAGGATAATACTGGCGCCGGGGCGGCCCCAGATGGGGAATGGAAATGTATCCACCTCACTCCTAATCCCAAGAAAAGAAAATCATACCCCAACAAGCAACTCTTTATAACCTTTGCCACCGCCGGAATCCACTGGGATAACCGCCTAGGTCAAACTTCTATCCAGAGAATAACGCTGGCGCCACTGACGGCCCCAGATGGGGAATGGATATGTAACCATCCGCGTCAAACCTATTCCCTACAGTCAAGTTAAACCTTTCGATCCTCCTCCCGGAAATCGACTCATGAAACAACAACATATATCAACATAATACCTTATACATACCTTCCCACATCCCAACAAAAGAAAATCCTCCCCAAATTCCGAGACCCAGCGCAATCGTTCACTATCACCAATTTCACTCACTGTGTCAATAATTATACAATTGTTTGTACAAGGTATTAATTCATTCAAGAGGCCAGGAGTCACGATAGTGACTCCATACTCGAACACAAATATAGCCCTTTCACAGACGGCCTAGCTTGGCATCAGAGTCAAGGTAGAAATGTCCTGCGTCGGGCTACAAAATCAAACACCTGTAGTATTCTGCAGGCTCATTTCATCTGTTCCATTTCATCAGGTAAATAAGTTCATTCGCGAGGTTAAGAGTCATGACAATGACTCGGTACTCAAACAACAAATCAGCCCTTTCATAGACAACCTGGCGTGGCATAACTGTCAAGTCAGATGTTCTATGTCGGGCAACAGTCGAACGGCAATGGTCACTCGATATTACGGTGGGTGCCAAGACTTCGAGGAGGAAGGACGTTCCCCACAGAGCAAATTGTCCAGACATTAGTTAAACACCCTCCGGGGAACCCGTATATTACATATACTAAACTCGGGAGAGACGTACCGGTGCTATTTGCTGTAGTGGTAACCTAACAGTGACAACAAGCTACAGCAAGGCGTAAAGCGGAACCGGCTGCGAAGCAATACATCGCAGCCAGAGTCTGTCCTCCGGGACACCAGACAACAGAAAAATCCCCCCACCACTGCACAGAGGGGGGCACATTAGCCCCTCCACACTGGCCACTAGCCTGCCCTTTTCAGGGCCGTGCGAAATGGCCACTGCCACTGCCACACTTGACTCCAAATCACAAAGGACATCAGAACTTTCGACTAGCGACTACTCAGAGATGGAATCAGACACAAACGGACAAGGGACTTTCACACTGGCCAGTAAACTAAACAGAAAAAGGAAATGCAAAGCGGACCAAAAATAAAATTTAAAAAAAAACACATCACGACCTCAAACCAATTTGACGCCCTTAAAAGGGCCTAAAATGAAAACGACGTGACCATGACTTATGACACACCAGCCGAAACACCCAAAATAAGACTGCCACCGATTGTAACAAGAGGGTCACAACACTACATGAAGATCACAAAGTACGCTAAGGAACTGGGAAATAATACCAACGTGTACTTCCTAAAGGACGGTCTTAAGATACACACCACTACAAAACAAAACTTCGACTTGATGCAGCACCTGCTGAAAGACTTAAAGCAGGAATACCACTCTTACTCACTCTCAAAAGACAAGCCGGTCCACGTGGTCGTCAAGGGGCTTCCACCCAACATGCTCACGGAGGATCTACAGCAGGAACTTGTGGGCTAGGCTACCCCATGACACATATCAGGCAATTCTCTACAAAAACACCGGCAACAGGCACTACTCAGACGATCACACTTCTCCCGATATTCCAGGCGACACTTGCAAAGAACAACCAAGTCACAGACATATACAAGACAAAGTTCATCAACAACACCAGAGTGAGAGTCGAACCATATATCCCCCCCCCCCCCTAAACAAAATTGCTCAATGCCATAAATGTCAGAGATTCGGACATACCCGCAACAACTGCCAAAACAACCCCCGTTGTGTCAAATGCCTGTCAGCGCACGACACCAAGGACTGCGCAAAGAAGGACACCACCACCCCGGCACGATGTGTGAACAGTAGAGGGGATCTCACTGCCAACTACAGCAAATGCCCCGTGTACAGGAAACTCTTAGACGAGAAACTCACACTCCACACTGCAAAGCAGGAAGCCCTCACCCAACAGAGACGGATCCCCACACCCCCTAAAGCCACCGGCAGAGACTTCCCCTCTCTTCCCCAACGACCAACGAGTGGCCGAAACGCGCCAATCCGAGGTCGCGTCCACAAGCTGGCAATACAGCCAGGATGTGCGGCAAGCAACACGCCCCCCACAGCAAGCCACCCATGAACAAACCTCCACGGCCTCCAACATCAAGGAGTTATTTAATTTTTTTAAGTACTTAAATATAATTAAATTTATAACCCACTTTAAACCATACCTTACATAGCTAAGGCAAGCAAAAGACACAACAGAAAAATTAATGATTTTCATAGAAGGTCTGACTAACTATTTCTCTATTGACTAATGATGGACACAAGGAAGACACGGACTAAGGACATACTGCGCGTTTTTGTGCGGAACGCGAATGGAATACTCCAGCAAGCAAAAGAATTAGAAGATCTACTGAACACTTATGCAATAGACATAGCTCTTATAAATGAAACACACTTAAATCCAACAAAAAACGTTTACTTTTACGGCTACGAAACCTACAGGACAGATAGAGTGAACAAAACAGGAGGGGGGACAGCTGTCTTTATCAAAAGAAACCTCCCACACTATCAACACCATTTTAAAGATTTAGTAACAATAGAAGCTACAGCTGTTAATGTCAACACTCGCAGGGGGAGTATTCTATTCGCGGCCATATACAAGCCGCCGCAGGCGACGCTACAGACACAAGACTTGGACGAACTTAAACAGACAGGGAACATAGTACTGGCAGGGGACCTAAACTCTAAACACACAAACTGGAACAGCAGAATGACAGCAAACGGGCGCACACTTAACGAACACGCGGACAACAACGACTACCTAGTGATCGCACCAAATGAACCGACATTTTACCCTTTAAGCTACCTATACAAACCAGATATAATAGATGTTGCTCTAACAGATATAGGCATCACACCAGAAGACCTCACGGTTTTACACGAATTAGACTCAGACCATAACCCAATATTCTGCGAGATAAGAATTACCGCAGATATTGAGATAAGAGGGCTCACTAACAACTAAATAACATGTAATTGGGACACTTTCAAAACAGCAATGGAAGACACACTTCCGGAGGTACACCACATAAGACACATGGAAGAAGCCGAAGCAACGCTTCACTTGTTCACATCGACCATACAACAGGCCTACAAACAGAGTACAGTGAGGGAACCAACCGCACACGACCTCCGGAAAAATAACCCACAATTAGATTTCCTCATAGCTGAAAAAATGGAAGCTAGGAGGGACTGGCAAAATATTCAGAACCCCCCAGCACAGGGCAGCCTACAATAAATTAAAAGCACAGGTTAGGAGAACAGTTAAAAGCATCAGGTTAGACAGATGGAACACTTATGTCACAGAGGCAGCCGCCGACACTAGCAAAACATGGAAAATAACAAAACAACTAAGGGGGGATAGAAAAAAATCAGATCGCTACCAGCCATACACGGGGAAAATGGCGTGGCCTACAAAAGCTCGGAGAAAGCGAAGGCCATAGCCAACACACTATAAAAACAGTTCACACCCAACCAAAGACCACAAAAAACTAACTCCACCAGGGAATCCACCTTATCAGTGAGGGAATACTTATTCAAACCAAACAACAGGCAGGCAGACTACATCACACTCGAGGACCTTACATCTACTATACAGGAACTTCCTAGAAAAAAAGCTCCAGAACACGATAATATCACAAACGAGATAGTACAACACTTACCACCAAGGGCAGTGCGGGTACTCTTGACTATACTAAACACACTACTCTATCTCTGTCATTTCCAGGATGACTGGAAGCTGGCGAAAGTGATAACAATTCTCAAACCCGGTAAAGACCCTATGTTTCCCCAAAACAGAAGACCAATCAGTCTCCTCCCCACACTCAGTAAATTATTTGAAAAAATGGTCCTTAGAAGACTAAAACAAATCACCGACAGTTTAAAAATTATCCCATAACTTCAATTCGGCTTCTATCATAAGCACTCCACCGCCCACCCAATAGTAAATCTAGTAGAAGACGCCACTCTGGCTTTCGAAGAAAAACAGTATCTAATTGCAATATTTATAGATATAGAGAAGGCATTTGACAAAGTGTGGCATATAGGCCTACTTCATAAACTAATCATACTTGGCTTCCCCTCATGGTTCGTTTACACAATCGCCATCTTCCTTAGTCTGAGAACATTCAAGGTAACAATGGAGGGTAAAATGTCCCCAACACACCCAATCAGGGTGGGAGTCCCCAAGGTTCCACGCTATCACCACACCTCTACAACATTTACGTATCAGACATACCCTCCAGCCTGAGAGTCAAAGTTAGGCAATTTACAGACGATACCATGGTTTACGCGCAAAACAGAAACATAAACTTCTCAAGTCTAGGAATTCAAAGATACTTGGTAACACTACAGGAATGGTTCACTAAATGGAGAGTTAAAGTAAACCCAGACAAATCAGCATCATTGGTAATATCTAAAAGACTTCAAAACCCACCAGCTCCTTTCATACTATTTAATACAGAAATACCAATACAGACATGCGTAAAATATCTAGGCATCACAATAGATAAGAGATTAACATGGAGAAAGCACATAGAACAAACAAACTCCAAAGCGCTAGGCAGATTCTTGCAACTATATCCACTATTAAAAGGTAACCAGTTAACAGAACACACCAAACTAATTATTTACAGATCAGTCGTTCAGCCTCTCATAGTATACAACTGCGTAGCCTGGAGCTATGCATCAGCACACTTACTAAATAAACTGCAAACTACTCAAAATAAAATACTCAGAACTATAACCGGGATAAACCGATACACCAGAACAAATTATCTGTACACCATGACAAAGAGCAGACTATTACAAGAAGTATAAAGGGATAGAAACAATAAGTTCTACGAACAAAGCGACTCACACACAAACAAAATCATAAGTTCACTAGGACGCTACGACCCAGAAGACACCAGGAAAAAAAAACTAGACTGGCATAGTGACCAAAAAAAACATTAAAAAAAAAAAAATTTAAAAAGTCACTGTGTCATGAAGCACGGTGGACGTGGACTACCTTCTCGAAGGCACACGGTACAACTTTCACGCACAATCGCTCATTTCACGCCATTACTACCTTAGTCACGGCCGGACGCCACTGGGATAACCGTCTAGGCTGTCTACTGACCAGAGGATAATCCTGGCACCGGGGGTGGCCCCAGATGGTTAATGGAAATGTATCCACCTCACTCCAAATCCCAAGAAAAGAAAATCCTACCCCAACAAGCAACTCTTATCACCTTTGCCACCGCCGGACTCCACAGGGACAACCAACTAGGCTCTCTACGAGCCAGAGGATAATCCTGGCGCCGTGGTCGGCCCCTGATGGGGAATGGAAATGTAACCATCCGCTTCAAACCAACTCCTAAAACAGTTAAGCCTACCTAACCATTCCCGAACTCACGTTACGCCATCACTCACAATCAATCACTCCTACAATACCAACCTTTCTCATCCTAAGAAAAGAAAATCCTTCCAAACCTCTGTACCACAGCGATATCATTCACAATCACCACTATTTTCACTCACAGGGTACTAATTTATATAATTGTATTTTATTGCAGCATCATTCACCGGTTTCACCCATTCATTGTTTCACCCTCATATAATGAGGATAAGGGCTAGCGACTGCTGCCTGTAACTCACAAAGCAAAATCAGCCCTTTCGCAGATGACCTAGCTTGGCGTAACTGTCAAGGTGGATATTCTGAGTCGGGCAACAGCCGAACGGCAATGGTCACTCATTATACCGCCGACTTACCTAGGTGAGGATGGCAACTAAGGGGCCGGGATCTATTATTTAAATATTCAAAATTCTCTTTCGGCGTAATGGGGGGAGGGGGGGGGGATATTTATCAAAATTATTGTCTGAGACTTAAACTCATATAAACTTTAACTTTGGAATGTTTCTCAACGCTCGTGGCAAATGCAGTCGCCTTTCTGTCTCCTTATGCGAGGTTTAATTCAATTAGTCTGTGCAATTTCTCTTTAATTGTATATCTAATTTTATGAATGTATTTTCAGGCCACGCTGTGGCAAACTTTGTGTCTCGGGTTTACCACCCATCCTTTCTTGATTTCTTTAGCATATGTATAGTATTTGCAGTTATCTTGTTAACTGGTCAAACTTAGAGCACAAGGCACTACTAGTAGGTTAGTTTGGGACTTGGTACTAAGATAGATTCTTGTATTATTACCGTTCAACATTATGTTGATTTCTTTTGAGTTTGAAGGCGCGTATTTATTTTTCCTGTTAGTATTGCCTAAGTTTAAATGTTTGTTTGGGGTTACGATGAAGTATCGTTTTTGCGCTTATTAATCAAGCTAAGGAACTATAAACTTTTCGCCTCTCTGTAAGGGCTATGTAAATATCAATTTATCAAGATAAATGATCATGATTATTGCGTTTTGCTTGAAGGCGCGTGTTTGGGTGATTTCTCATATTTGTTCTAATGTTAATTAATGTAGAAATATTAGATAGGAGTAATAACGGAGTTATTGTTTTTATCTCTAAATGTGCGGGATATTCAACTTTGAACCATAGACTTCCATGATTGCTATTAATATTAGTGTTGTACTGACAACCAACTAATTACTGTATGTTTCCTTTTCTATTTTCAGGTATTGTAAAGTCTATTAATTCCATTATCTGAATTGAGTTTTTCTGAGAGGATAAGCGCTTCATGCCATGTTATTATATTTTGTTCTAATTATGTATTTACCATTTTGATTGTTCTAAATAAAATAAACAAACTTTGTTATTGTTAGATTAACTTCTTAACTAATGTCCCCGTCACTATTCCTAATATTTTTACAGGAGGTTTACAAAATAGGGTAGATAAAATAATGATAGGAAGCAGTTGCAAAGCTAGTAAGATTTGTAGGTAACAGAACATAATACAATGATAACGAAAATCTGTCAAGATGACAGCTAGCTGCTGTTTTGACATATGTCTTTTTTTAACTTGTTATTGTATTGTCTCCACTTTATCATATATTAATTTGGTAAAAATAGAGCAATAAATAACGAATGCAAAAGTAGGCAAATGCAAATATTTCCTAATCAACTCTCTCTCTCTCTATCACACACAGAACGCAAAAGTAGACCAATATTACCTAATTAACTCTCTATCTATCACACACGTTTCACACCTGAGATATACCCAGTCCATGCAAATGCTATTTTTTAATTCGAGTCCCTATTGTCATAATATAATAATTTTCAATGATAATAAGTAACTGCAATTGCTGTAAAAAACAATAATTCTATTACCTGATCTACTTTTTAAACACAAAAACTGAATTAGTATAAATGGAAAAATATTATACTGATACAGATATATTATACATCTTATTTACTGATTTAAACGCAGTACAGCCACTTGCCACTTCTCGAGACAAACTAACATTAAAATCAAATATTGTCAATAATTGTAAGCTCATATCAGAACTATCAACACGTAGCACATACAATTGTCTTTTGTGATAATCACCGCCTCAGTGTTTAGGAGCTGCTGCGCTGTATATTACACACAAAAATAATAGCTTCACTCTGTCAAATCAAAAGTCTTTCGACGAGCGCTCACCGACAATGCACCTGCACCAGAAACCGAAATTAAAGGGTACCGAAAGCACTTAGGCAGAGGTGTGTGATAAATCATAAATCATATACATCAATATCAGAATAATATAGATCAATATAGAAAAGCATTGTGTAAAGATTTTTAATTATTGAATGGTTCTTTGATTTCACTGCTTATGCTGTCCCCTTATGGTGCCGCCTGATGCGGCCGCCTCTCTGTATCATACCAGGCACGGCCCAAATGGTTCATATTAATATTCAAGCTGATTTGACATTCATTTGGGAACCTTTTATTTCTTAGTTACAATGGTTCGCTGTTGGTAACATCTCTTGGACACACAATAAGGAGAACTTAAAATTTTTATTTCTTTCTCTTTCTGTGTTAGAAAAATGTTTATCCTTTTCCCTTTGCCACTGCTCAGAGACAGAGTGAGCTGCTCATAGTGAGTGGGACATGTATTTTGTATTTTCCATGACCCAGTATAATGAAAATTTAATGAATGTCATTCTGTTTGAGAATAAAGGATTGGTTGCACAGAGAGAGATCTAGTGGGCTTAATTGTCCCTTCCATTCCAAGCTGTTATACTGTACAAACATGCGTGGTGCAGTGCTCCCAGTTACATGTAAAATTTAGTGAATATCAACGAATACTTACATAATATTGTATTTTAATAACCAATAAATAATCTTTGATTAGTTAAAGCTATAACTAAAGTTATCCGTGCATTATTTTATCAATAATTAATAAACCTGTGCTGGTGGCGGTGAATTTGGAAAACATGTTCAAGGGTGTGAAAGCATGTGCCTGAATCAGGCATTGACTCTTTTAAAACTTTCAATATATTTTTCATAATTATTTTAGTCATACAACCAATCCCAGGGAAAGAAAGTTTATTATGTTTTCAAGATTCATCATTAGGTGCTAAAAACTCAAGTAGTTGTAACTGGAGCCCAATGGTAGGGCTTCCAAGTGTAACCATTTCGTAACGTAATAAAACCTTAATATACAAGACCCCATGGTAGCCTGAAACGTCAATAGGAGGATAATGTGTAAATAGTCTTGAGGTAATTTTGGTGTCCGGGATTGGATGGATGTGTCTCAGGATAGGGTTGATTGGCAAGCTTATGTTATGGCGGCCATAGCCAGAGAGTTAATGCTCCTAGATCATCATTAGAATTCTATTTTAAAAGATCCAGAATTATTAGATGTGTTAATATTGTTACACACCCACTTATATAGGCACTACATGTTTACTGAGATTACCATTTATCAAGGATTCCTGCCAGCCATCCTATAAGGATCTCACTCATCCTTTGACCGCATGGATGTACTGTGTTTCACGTTTCATAAGGGGTTCATTGTCAATGGCTGGTTGAGAAAATAATGATAATACAAAAAAGTTTGTGTGTGTGTGTATATATATATATATATATATATATATATATATATATATATATATATATTTTGTTGTTTTGATTAAAAATGACATCTCTTATAACCAATTTGAAATGTTTTCAACTCCAATGTAAATATGACATTTGTTCCAATAATTTCACTATGCTACCACTGTTTTAGTGTAAGAATACAATTCAAAGTCTAAATTATTTTGAACAAAAAATTGATGTCTTGTACACGCCTCTTAGACCTACTCAGTACTAGTTCAATGCACTTCTCTGTAGTGTTATCTATGTTGTATTTCTTGCTAAACTACTGATGAGAAAAGGGTACTTGGACATCATATTTAGATAAACCTAGAAAAAATTAATATATATATGCTTCTTGCAAGTTTTGTTGAGCCAAACATTTTAGCAATTGTCAATTACATGCTAAATGAAATTAATATATTATATAACCATCTTCCTTACCAAAGATAACAAAAATATCTCATCCAATATGCTTTATAAATCCTCCAATAAATTTAGAAGGTTTAAATTGAATTTATTTGTGAAGACAGAAGACATACATTGTGAGGTGTTCCTATTCACATCAGCTTCCTAAAGTAATAGTAGTATTATTGGCTATTTGAATACATAGGAAATTATTTAAGGTGTTTGGACCTCCAAAACTTTCTCTACAGTCTACAGCAGTGTTATTTAACCTTTTTTGTTCATCAACCTCAATATATAAATTTTGTTACCACCCATTCAGGTTAAATGCTTATGTACTAATTATGCTAATGGGTTACGTATGGGGAAGGTTGTATTTATAGGAAGTGTACCCACATCTGCATGGCTAAAATGGGGACAATTTTTAGGAAAAACCACCCTCGGTACACCCGACCAGGATCAAACCGCCATCTCCCTATCATCGGTAGTCTTATTATATTGTGAGAGTAGCACCTTAGACCATGCGGCCACCAAAGCGGATCAAATTGAATTTCTCTTCATCTATATATCCCCAAAGCTGTTGGTGCATAATGCAAGTTATACATATTCTGTAATATACATTTAAAATATATTACAATAAAAACATACATTACAAAAGCAAGAAGCATATTCTTTGTGAAAAACTAGGAAAAAAAGGTATATAAAGATTTTCTCTGAAGTCGATTACTAAGGGAGCAATAAATCCTTGAAAATCATGTACTTGAGACTAAACAACAATTTTATAACAATGTAACAAACGAGTAGCAGAACAATAACTGAAGAGAAGTATGCACTTTTATTGCTCAATGTACAGTAGGTAGCCCTACAACAGCCCTTGTGCAAACATTCGCGTCTTGTTATAGCAGATGTTCAAATTGCCGGCCACAAACTTCCAGACAGAATCAACATCGCTGGAGCCTGAAGTGTCATACTCTTTGAAACATGCCAGGGTGTGTTGCGAACACTGTTCCACGCTGGGAGAATCCGAGACTGAAGGTCGGGTTCACGTTCCATGGGTGTACTGTACACGGCACTTTTGATGTGGCCCCACAGAAAGAAATCCAGGGGATTCAGGTCTGGCGAGTGCGCTGGTCATGGAACAGAGCCTTGGTGCCAGGGTGAAAGTATTTGATTTTCAACGGCTCATTGTTCCCTTAATAATTACTTCAGAGCAAAACTTAATATACATTTTCTTCCCAGTTTTTCATAAGGAATATGATCCTAGCTTGTGTAATTTTGTGTATGTTTCAGAACACCAAATAAAATGTTTCTTTTGTATGGACTGAAATAAGCACTTTTCTTTAATAAATTACAAGACATTCATTTGTTATATATTTGCCTAAATTCCCTAATTATATTACAATAGTAGGTTATAGGTGGTTCTGTACTAATTTGTTTTTATGACTAATGATGTTAGTAAAAAAAACCATTTCTAATTAATTAAATAGCTAGGTGTCTTATAACAAGTTATATTTTTCACCAAAACAATAACTCTTATAAATAAGAATTTTTTCAACCATAGTAAGGCCCTAAAACTGATATACATTTTCAACATATTGTTTACAACTTGCTTAAGGCCATTCGACAAGAGAGTGTCTTTGAGTACAAGAAAGATCTTGTGAGGCAAAAATGTTTGGGGGTATTCATATTTTAAGATAACCTACGTATGAAGCTTGTCAAAACATATTTTTGTTTGGAAACCAGTTTTATAAACTATGTGCTTTGACATAATTATATTTGAATAACTAAGCACTTTAATCAGAATAGTTTTAGTGGAAAATGCTTAAAAAGGTGAAACCTTTACTTGTCTAACTTTTTGTTTTTAACACAATAACAAACATCATCATTGGTGGTCCCATGGATAGCATCAGTTTCTCTTCTGGTTTACAGGTTATGAAAATTGTAACATGGCTGAATGTACTGAGGTGACCACTACTAGCTTACTTCCTGAAACATACAACATAAGCTGATTATGAACCACTGGCAGACTGCATCTTACTAGTTGTCCAAGTTATACACATTTGTACCAATTTTATTAATGAGCTAGGGATAAGGAAGGTTTAGTTTATAGGAAGTGTACATACATTTAGAAATCTCGATATTATTTCAGGTATTTAATCTGTATGTATCCTTAATTTAAAATTTTAAATAATACCATGTTCTGTTACTCAATTTATGCAGCTTATATAGATAGAAATAAAAAGATCCAAAAATAGAGGTTTAATAAAGATTGTTTATTTTCCAAATAATTTTCCTGTTGTTCAATTACCATTTGCAGGAAGAACAACAAAAGAAACCTGCAGAGGATATTGCATAAAGTAACACACAATATATTGTTCCTGTTAGATTTATATCTGCAGAAAGAACAAACAAAAATTGCACAGAATGTTTAGTAAAATTACACACACAATATTGGTTTCTGTTAGATTACCATCTGCAGGAAGCACAACAAAAGAAAGGTGCAGAGGCTTTTGCAATCACATATTAAATTTGCATATTCAATGCGATTCATTTGAGATTTTCTTTTTCCTTCAAATATATGATACAGAAACAAATTGCTATAAAAAAAAGCTATCTAGGCAACTATGTTAAATTTAAAATAAGATGAAGCAAATACTTTTAATTCGTTTAAAATAATCTCCAAGGTTAAAATATATTAAGGAACCTATTCATTGTCAGGCTTGGGGCTAGTTTTTTTTATGGCAAATTAGCCCATTCTATTAGAGTCTAGGTAGGTGTCATCCTGTATTTGGTTTCGAGCCCATTTTGAGGTGCAATAAGTCTGACGATGAATCTGGCTTTAAAACACCTTAAAATTGAATTTAATTAATCTGTAGCATTTAGCTATAACGAGTATACAAATAAAATAGATTAAACATACCCCATCATATTGCAGCCGACGTCAATAAGTAACACTAACGCGAGTTACTATCAAACACAGCTACTCAGCCGCATGTTGGATTTAATACTGACCCTCGATTGTACAATCGGCCTGTGCCAAAGATCTTGGTGACAAAGATCTTTTGTTGTGAAGATGTTCTACTCACCCCTAGTTTAGGAGCTTTGAACCGTAAAGAAATTTCTCGATGTATATTCTCATGTGTGTGTGTGGTTCCCGAATATTCCATGTGTGTCCCCCACCCCTTTTTTCGTCGTTCTTTTTCTGGGTTGCGTTGAATATATAATGGCGTCTGAGCGATCAGACGTCTCTTTTGGACTTGATCTGGTTGGGAGCAGGAGAAGCTCTAGCTTCGATTAATATATTATTATTATTATTATTAGCAACGCGTCTTACTACCCGTTCGGGTTATACGCACTTACGCTAATGTGTAATGGTAGGGTGATTGTGAGATGAAAATGAAGGACCTACAGTTTAACGTGGAATCCGAACCACGGTGGTGGCCTGACATTCTACACATTCACAAGATGTCTTGTCAGAGGTGTAGGAAGGGTTTGGAAATCAGATAAATCTGTGCCGGGACCGAGGATTGAACCCCGGCCGCCAGCACAGAAGTCTAACACCTTACCCCTAGACCACCAGGTCACCAATTCGATTAATATAAAATGTAAGGTCAAAATTTCTATTCGGCTTCATTAATATTTCTTATTTAAATCATGTAAATTTCTTAGTCAAAATTCTTTTTGGTAATTATATTTTAAATTTATAATAATTGAAAATATGCTCGACTTCGCTTCTAAGTCAATTAGTTACACGATCAAGACATCTATATTGATGATCGATTTTTGTTTGTTCTTCGATAATAAAAAAATCGACTATAAGCTTTAGGATGTTTACGATATGTTACCAGAGTCGATCTTGAATCTCATGAATATTGTATTATTTAGTCTTTCGATTATAAATTTAAATATGTTCATGGGTTCAGTAATGCTTCTAAAATTAAATGATAGTTCTTTTATCCATGACGTCTCAACATTAACTTTTGCAATTTATTGTTATTATGGTAAAATTGTATAATTGTTTACAAAAAAAAAAGGAAAGTAAATATTTGGGTAGAATTCTAGGTAAATATTTTGTGGCTTGTTAAATTGTTGTCTAGGTCTATATTCTAAATTTTTAGGAGTAATATTTTTTAATAATCCAGTTAATGATAACTTATTTGAGGATCTGTTTTTCTCTTGTAACATATGAACTCGCAACTAATTTTCTTGATATTGTTTTTTAAGTGATCAATCCCATTTTACAGTAATGGGTTAATTTATGATAATGGCGATCTAACTAAAAGATTAATATTTGTTGAATAATATAAATACTGTAGGTTTTCCCTATATATATATATATATATATATATATATATATATATATATATATAAAAAATTGCTTGCATACGTTGATAATGTCTCGGATATTTCGTATATGTCATTTTGTCGCATTATATTAATTATATATTTTCTCAAAGGATCGATTGCCTATCAAATAAATACCAACAAAAAAACATTTCATATTCTTATTAATAACTTTTAATCCACCATATCCTAGGTATTTTATTATATGTTATGTTATAGATGGAGTCCTTATTTTGGTGTACTGTTTTTTTAGATTAATTTTCATTCTTTTATCTATTTCTGGAGATAGGCCTTTTTCGTATTAAACTCCGCAACGGGTGGGAGTTGCGGGGTCCGACTTTTGAATGTTTGGCTACAGACAATCAAAGAAAAAAAACTCCAAGTACTCGCTCCTATTGCCCCTTTATGCTTCATTATATTTTTGTTATATTTTGACCTCCAGTATCCCCCTTAATCTTGTTAAGGAGATTTCAAATCAAAGCTTAAGAATAATTTATATAAAATGGTGTGACCATAATTTATATGCTGATAAAATTATTATTATTATTAAAATCCTCATAATCATCATCAATTTGTTAGTCTGTGAAATGAGTGCAGATGAACTCCTGGCGTATGAGGTGACCCTGTTGGTTTTCACGATCAGGTGCAACATGAAACTCAACATCACCTGCAACCCATGGGAATTCATCCTCAGGCAAATCATCATTCACACGCCTAGCGATGTTATGCAGGACATTGGTTGCAGTTATGATGGCTGAAGTGTGAGCGAGAGTGGTCTCTAAGGTGTTGGTCAGGCATCTGAATCTGCGTTTCCAAACACCAATGGTGTGTTCAACCAACACCACCTAGACTACACAAGGCCTCGGCGCTGAGCTGTGACGTCACTCCAAGCCGGCAAGAGAGTTGAGCAGACATCAGTAGGCCCTACACGCTAGAAGGGGGAACTTGGAGCATATTTATAGGATAGCATTAGGTATTTTCAATCATTTTAATATTTATTTCATCACCTATATATTTACATGGAACTAGGTTATATTACACATGTTCCATATAAAAATTACATTTTCTCTGTGCGCTTAATAAATTAAATATGTAGTTAAACTAGAAACATATTTGAATGATTATCAATCTAGAGTAAAAACCGTATCTATAATCATCTTAAATAAAACATCAACTCTATAAGAATAATACAGCTGTTTCTATTGTCAATCTGCCACAATTTAATTCAAAATACATCAAATTAACACAGTTTAAATTTTCTTAAAACCTTTCATGTGCTATAAAGGGCGTTTTAAAGTTACATTTATGTCCTTTTTATTTAAAATACCGCATTTACAGGAAACACAGAAAATACAGTAATAATACTTCAGTACTATTATTTCTAAAAGTAAAACATTTTTAATTGGAGCCAAAATACCTGTCAAATTCAAACACATTTTAATGTTTCCTCAATGTAGATGGCAATAATGTCAACAATAACCAAAATAATGTGTTATAAAAATGCATGTGTTAAAAAAATATTTTAGTGGTGCTACATTAGGTTGGTTCAGGTTATTACAAATTATCAGAAATGTGCGTTTAGAACAATTATTACTATCATAAGGCAAAAGAAAAATTACATACTAATTCGAAACCCTCTAACTTGTTAAAGGGCACATGGGTGAAAATCTTAATATTAATAATATATACATGCAATTTAATTCCATTCAGATTTAAAAAAAAAGTCTAGAGATAAAAGTGCAACTTTTTTTCAACAATTTTTCTGAGAGATTTAACCACTTAAAATATTTACATATTGCAATAGTTGGTTGTTTATATGTCTTCATCACTAAACAATTTTCATTAACACATCTCATAGATTAAATAAAAGGTAATTAAAATAATGTCAGTCAAGCACTATTAAATACGTATAGTTTTGACTCCTATAGCCTTACTTTTTAATATCTATGAAGCACTCGACATGCCAGAACTATTTAAAATATCTTTTTTAACAGTTTGTAATTTTCTTTTTTTTGGTACATGTCGTACACAATCATTCTTTTGATTGCAGTAATTGTTTAAAAGGGCATTAGTTGATGCCCTTATAAGGTGTTGTAGTACATCATCGGGTGAATGTCCTTGATCACAATATCCATCGGTTAGAAAGAATTCATGGTTATTAATTAGATTGATGGTTAGATTTAAGACAAGCTTACGTTGGTTATTACTCCTCAAAAACAAGTTTTCATATTTCTCCGAAAGTAGCTTTTGGACAGTAATATAATTATACACAACCGCATTAACAATATCAGAGTTCGGGCACAATAAACCACCTCTGTCCATGTTGCGAATTAGTTTATAGCTTGAATCAAGATTTAAGGTTTTATCTAAAACGATAGATTTTGAACATGAGTCACATTTAAGTTTTTTTAGAGCTGCCCGAGCACAATAACCTGATAAATAAGTTAACACAGGAATCAGTGGTTCAATATTCTCAAAATCCTTTTCTGAAATAGTAATATCGAAATCTGATTTAACTTCACAGTCTTCCACTTTATCGTCATTAGAATCACAATCAATATTTTCAACTTCTAGGTTTCCATAAGTACTCGAAGACAATGTTAAAGGAAGAAAATTTTGCATCCTTAATTTAGACTCAGATTCAAAAATTTGACGAATTGATATCAAGTACTGTGAACCTGCTAATGTCCTATACTTTCCAAAGCGATCTTCCAAGGTGTCTGTTTGGATTTTTCCTGGAAGAAAATACCTAAAATTTAGTTCTTCAATACAGTATTTAGCCATTTCAATTAGGCCATGAATTGTGTGTGTAATTGCTAAATGAGTTTCTTTTGTTAGAGTGCCTGTAGTGCACTTTCTTTCCTTCCAATTATCTAACCAAGATATAAATTTGTACAAATATGCTAAATTTTGATCAGTTTCAGACATAAATAGAGGTTGTTGAAATGGATCATTGAATCGTTCCCCCTTTCGAGGTGTTTTCACATTCACAATACTCCACCAATTGCAAATCAAACCAATAAAATCTGCCGTTGTTTTGTAATTCAAAAGACATGCTTCTCACCGACATTTAATAGGCCCTCAATCACAAATCTATTAAAAATGCTCAGTACAAGCTTTACATTTTGTTTTTCCAAATTAGATGGGCATAGTGCTTTCAAAGTCAACCCATATGCGTACTTGACGTAGTTTCCTTTTTCAACTTCATGCAGACGTTTGAGTGTAGTGAAGGATGCTGATGACAGGGATGTATTGTCAATATTTTCAAAGTTTGTGTAATACAAGCATTGATGGGCATTTTTTTTGGTTAATCCAGTTGTTACGTAAACACTTCAATATATGTACTGAGTCTAAAATAAAAAACAAGGGTTTTTTGGGGTCAGATGGATGTGGATACACAATACTCAATTGAGGCGGTGAAGCAAAAAAGGACATTGCTTTTCTATTAATAGAATTGTTATCACTAACAACACATATAATATTAAATCCAATATGCTGGAGACTGATGACTGCTTTCTTTACTATTGAATGTAAGTGTTCCGCTGCCATTGTTTTAACAGGTATTATATGAATAACATCCTTGTAAGCAGAAAGTAGACTTTGTATCATTAGAACATAAGCGGTAGTCGCAGCGTGCTCACTATTATAGGCCATCCCTAGAATATTACCACCTTTATAGTCTAAGTATGGTTTGATGTGAATTTCGTCAATCATCATTACGACAGTTCGGTCTACAGGTTTTAACACATTGAATTTTTGCTTAATAAACTTAAGAAAGTTTTTATCTGACTGTTCACTTTGTGGATTAGTGTTAAAGGATGCACACATATTCTGTATTGTCCTAGGATGAGGAGCGATAATATTGCCTGAACTTCTCAAAAACTTGTAAGCATGGGGTGATATAGAATATAATATACTAAAAAACACTGACGCATGGGGTGAATATCTTATGCATTCTTTTTTGCAATTAATTAATAATAGCTGTTCAGACAAAAAATCTACCCTCTTTTTTTCATCGTCATCAAGATACTTATTTAAATTTAATAACAAGCCATGGGCAGATTCAACAATATCAGATACAGATTCTGCAGTAACGGGCCTAATGTGCATTAATAAAATCTCTAAAATGTTAACTAGATCATTAATATTATTGACCAGTTTAGGAAATATGTGTTTCCCTAGTTTTTTAAATTCAACTTTACCAATAAATATAGACATTTCCAATTTTTCATTAATAACAGCCGATACTTGAATCACAGGTGTAGGTGTCATATCAATTACCACAAATATAACTTGATCATTTTTATGTTTAACTGTCCATACGTCAGAAAACTTTTCCCTTTCCAAGCAATTTAAAAATTCTGAAAATGAAGAAAACCGTGTTTTACCATCATACGTTTCTTTGGATATAACACTTTGAGCTATGGCATGTCTTAAATTATCATTATCAATCCTCTCTCGGCGCTGATCAACATTTTCCCTTGTAGGCCGCGATGAAGATAAATATTCTGGACAGTTCGGTAGTTGAGATGGAATAGCACCAACCTGTAGCCTCGGACATTTTAATGAAACTGTTATTTTCTTCCCCGTCTTCTCATCGTAACATTCCGTTTCCCTCTGAATGTCATTATTTTGAAAGTGAAGCTCACACACCTACAATTAAAATGTATATGTTGAATATGGGGTTTTATATTTGTGAAAAGGTTTTGGAACTTTAAAAAAAACTATCCTCCATAGCAGAGATCGAGGGTTGTAAATGTTATACTAACATTTCACTCGGATGCTGTTGATGTAGCGTTTGTGGTTCGAGCCCAGTCGAATGTATTTGAGGCAAATTTAACCTAAATTATCACATATCTTAACCGATCTCTTCGGAAAATTATTTTACTACCTTTGTTTTAAATTAAACCTGAATAAAAAAGTTAGGTGGCTTTTTAACAATATATTCCCCTTTATGCTTTGGTAAATTATTAAGTGTCAGTGAAAGAGGAAATTAGAAAAGCGTAAAATAATCTAGCTCCACCTAGCTTTCAAACAATTACAGTACATTCTTTGATTGCGAAATATGAATTGATATATTTGTGAGGTTTTTAAGTGTGGAAGCAATTTGTTTGACATTATTAAATTAGTTTCAAAAGTTTAAAGGGCACAAGCAGGCTAATAAATTGAATAAAGGAAAAAGTTTTGATGTATTGAATGGTTATTATAATTTTTAAAATCATGCTATTGTCTGTGTTAGATTTAACTATTACGTTGATACAGGAGCGAAAAGTGCTGATTCAACAGTAAAACTATTAACGGAATAATATAACCAGATAGGGATGATAAAGCTATGTTTTGAGGAAATGCATCACCACTTGTATGTGGATAAGTTTGGGCCTAGAAAATAATTTAGAATAAAATCATAGCGGCACTCTCAGATGAGATTTGAACCCTGACCTCCCCGTCCACATCATGTGGGCGCAATGCGAGTGTTTTAATTATATCCCTTGGCCACAGCTACGTTAATCTACCACCTAATTATGCTGTATATGATTGGAAGGGAAGATCTATGGCAATTTTATTTTAAAAAGTGTTGCATGTTTGGTTTTATGGTTTCGTTGAATCTTGGCCTAATTAACAAATCCAAGCATAAATAATGTAAAGGAAGAGATTTAAGGAAATGCACCGGCGTTTTATTGAATGGAGAATGGTAATTCATTAATCAATTAATCCATCTCCAATCCATTCCTCTGGTATCGAACCCTGACCTCCCCATCAGAAGCAAGCTAATGCACTACTAAACCGGGTCATTATATTGAATAGATACAACTTGTTTAAACTTAATTTTATATTTGTGTATAAATAAGTACCCAACAATCATAACAATGTGTTTGAGAATGTATTGATCTAGTTGTTTAGTACTAAGAGGGCACCTTAATTTTTATTCAAGTTAATTACAATGAATATATTAAAATTGCACTTTATAAACACAAAAAATTAATCAGAAGACAAATCATCAATTAGAATAACACACCTTCCTAATAATAGCCAACACACCTAGTTCTAGATCTATTTCCTGAGAATAAGTCAGAAAAAGACAATCTACATAAATTAAATGTGTTTGCCAACACAATCAAGATCCTAACTGAAATTCTCTAACCACATATAGTAACTCTAATCGATCAACCAACATTTTGGGATAAAACATGAGTAACGCAAAATATTAATTTTATGATAGCTTACTAACGTCAGTAACAATGAAGTCTTGATATATTCATACCTTGGTATATTCTGTTGGAGTGAAATCTTTTCTTCTGATAGCATGAACCCACTTTTCACGAAGATCAACATTTTTAGGAAATGAAAATAGCTGTACTTTAGGTGTGTTTGGATAATTTCCCCTACAGTTGGGGACACAGCATTTAAACACCATAGTGATAGTTAAATATGTAAGTATTTACACTGTATAAGACAAAGAGCATTGAACAACTATACTAAAACACTTAAATACACTTATATTCTAATATTTACGTTAATGTAACACTGTTCGCGACCATGCCTTTACTTGAACTAGCGGAAAAGCCGTTGGAACTTTGAGTTTGAGATAACGGCCGGCTATGAGTGACGTCACTGTAATCTTGGTCAGTAGCGCCGAGGCCTTGTGTAGTCTAGGGGGTGTTGGTTCAACACAGCAGCGGGTTCTTATTTGGGTTGCATTGTGTTGTCTCTCTGCCACAATCAGAGGATCTAGTATTGGGGTGAAAAGATACAGAAGACAAGGATATCCACTATCTCCCAAAAGTAATCCCTGATGCATAAATCCCTCTTCAAATACTGCACGAAGGCCACTTGCTTCGAATATCGTGGCATCATGGAAGCTTCCACCTCTTCTGTATACGATGTACACCATACACATATTGGCTTCTGCAGTCAACTAAAACAAATTAAAAAACACCTTGGTCTGCAAAAATGTGTATTATACCAACACTACCACTCAATATCAATATTAGTCTGTTTCGATAGTGCTGTGTGATGCTCATTATTGTGTTGATTGGATGACTTAGCAATTTTACGCTAAAATTGAATATGACCTGACTTTTGTCATGGAATTAGTATGTTAGTATTAGGGACCTAATTATGTCAGTTCTTGTTTATGTGTGATATTGACATTATCTTGGGTATTGCCATTCTTGTTAGGCAACCTATGCCTCACTGTGATTTGCCAGGTGTAACTCGAGTTTTTTTTGATCGATACTTTGTGAGTGCCGGGCATCCTTAAGATGCTTGTGGGGCTAGTGGCTTCAGCCTTAGGGGATACTATCTTTTAATGTGTTCCTTGTGGACCTAACTCGTTCGGGTAGTTAAACTAGCTTTGGGGCTCCTAATTAAGCTTAAAGCCTGTTATTGTTATTTACTAATCTTAGCCTCTCGTGGTCTAGGCCTGGTTATGTATTTGTTATGCTTTCAAACTAGTCCACAGCTGATTTCATTGCTGAGGGAACTGCATGCTTACTATTGAGCAACAGCGTTGTCATTCTTTTGTTTTCAGTAATAATTCTTCCTTCGAATGTATATCAAATTTGGCAATGCTGGGCTGTCGTTGTTGCCAGTAATTGTGGCTTCTTCCTCCAGCAAAGTCATAAAGTTACAGTAGCCCGAGTCTCGCGTTCCTAATAACTAGCTCAAAAACATTCACTAAATAAACAAATATTTTATTAGTACTTTGTGTAGAATTTTTTTCATTGTTACGTTAAGATTTTGTGTATGTGTTTGTTATGGATTTATTTTTTTGCTTTAAGATTGTGTACTTATGTGTATATGTATATGAATATATTTATTCTAATAATAGTGTATTGTTAACAGTTAAAATATAGCAAAAATTATGGAGTTGCCGGCTTGTTACACGCAATTACATTCCAAGAGGAAAATATTAATTAGTAAAGAAAGGGCAATGGTGTTAAAAGTCTACACCTAAATTCGTAAAGACGGAACTTGTTCAGTAACTCAAGCAGCAATGCATATTGTTTGTATATTAATTATGAGGAAAAAAGCTTTATACATAAAACAGTTTAAGGATAATTATGTGGGGAATAGAGAAACGTTAATATACTTCAATCTTGAAAAAAATACTATTGTGGAAAGAGTTAATGTTTCTAGAAAAGGTAGTACACCGAGAGGAAGTGTGTTTGCCTCGTCAATTGAACCCCCCAACCTCCCTATGCAGCATTGTTTATAAAGAGGGATTTCCAAGTAAACCCTCCCCTCACTACCCAACAAACGAGAGCTTGAAGGTTTGGCAACCGGTAACAGAGAGAAAAAGCGCAAAGACAAATATTTTCTCCATTAGAAATTCAGTTCCCTCAGCTATGAAATTAGGTGTAGTCTCAGTCTCGTGTTCCTAATAGCTAGTTAAAAAACCTTAACCAAATAAACACTCATATTTTATTTTATTAGTACTCTGTTGTAGCATTTGACGGTTACCATGGAGAAGGTACCCATGGGTACGGTTGCCACGGAAGCGGTCGCCATGGAGACGGTTGCCAAGGAGACGGTTGCCATGGAGACGGTGGCCATGGTTACGGTTGTCATGGAGATGGTTGCCCTGGAGACTGTTGCCATGGCGATGGTTGCCATGGTGACTCTTGTCATGGCAATGGTTGCCATGGTGACGGTCATAGTGACCGTCTATGGTGATGGTTACCAAGGACACGGTGGCCATAGTGACAGTTGTCATGGAGACGGGAGCCATGGAGAAGGTAGCCATGGTGACGGTTTCCAAGGATACGGTTCTCATGGAGACGGTTGCTATGGCGACGATTGTCTGCACACTGATTTGGGATTCAATTTATGTCAGTCAGAAGACAGCAACCAAAGAGGGTACATCAATTTTAGTTATTTGGTTACAATGCGTGATTGAGGCAGTGAAAAAAGAGGCAGTCGTGGTTGCTCTGTGTATTGAAGAGGAAGAAGCAGCTTCAAAAATATTTTTGAGTGCATGACATTAATGCAGCAAAAAATTTCCTAGATTTCCTACCGCGCATTTTCCTTCATAACACAGTCATAATAATTAATGTTTGTTACCAATGTCATATATTATAGAAAACTGTTGAACTAAATTTATTATTTCTTCGTCCAAAGCTACTTTTAACAATAAGCAAAAATTGTCGAGGAACAGGAAACGAACATCAACAGGCTGTTCATGAGGCTGGTGTGAACTGTGCGTGAGTGTAGAATATGCGATCGTCCCACTCCTGAGGACGCATGCGCATAGCTTCAGAATCCATCAAAATATTCCACTCTGGGAAACCAATTCGTTCCGTTTCAATCTAACGTTGACGTTTTTGGTTCCGATTCGATCCAGGGCCGTTCTTATAGATGAAAAGATGTTGTCCCCAGGGAGATTGCTAGGAGCTCTCCCTCTGGCAGCTTGCCTGGTATTAGTTTTACAATCCTTCCTATATTCACTACCTGGGTGACTGCCCGACGGCTCATTGCTGGGTAACAGATTTGTACTAGCGAGGAGGATATTTGGCAACATATCGTGACTCAACCAAGTTTGAAACACGTCTTTGAATTATTTCTGGGAGTTTCAGAACGCGTTTTGCCGAAGATCGTCATTTATTACAAGTTTTGGCGCGACTTAAATCTTTTCTGTTAAAATGTCCGCCAAGAAGTTTGTACCATATACGTCAAAATAAAAGGCTGTGCTTCTTGACCTTGTTCATAGATACAAAAACTCTGTCGAAAACAAGAAGACTGATGCAACATCGAATTCTGAAAAAAAAAAAAAAGATTTGAATAATATAGCCATGGAATCTAACTCCAACTACAACGTTTCCAAGATGGATGAAACCCAGCTAAAAAGGTAATTATGTCTTTAAATTTACACCTCATCAAATCGTACTGCTTATTTTGAGAACTATGTTTATTCAAAACCAAGTTTGACAAACTAACTAGATCTAAAATGTAGGCTACCGCAATAGTATTACATTGGGTGAATATTAACTAGGCCTAATCTTTCTGTAGGCAAGTGACAAAAGTTTCAAAAGCTGTAAGAATTACCTCTATTAAACATTCCTATTTTAATATTGTCCATCGACTTTCACTTCGCTCATGTCATATCTGTGTTAAAACTTAGTTGATTAATATATTCCCATAGTAAATACTTGTTTCTTAACTTTCAAAACTTTAGGCAATACTATGTCTAAATTTGTGTATAGGCCTACTATTTAATTATTTTATTCTTAGGTTGCAAAAAACTGTTGTGGTTCCTTTAGTTAAATAACAACTTTAAAATGTTCAAAATGTATTCACTTAAGAAGTACAATACCTATTTTTCAAATTATATTAAATTTGCTAACACTTCAATTATAACCAGGCCATGACATGTTTTAAAATCCTCTTTTTCCCACCTCAAATAAATGTATATATACACGCCTGGTTCAATAGATGCAAACCAGCGTTAATGGGGTGTCCTAAATGGTTAATGTGATATGTTCACAGATGCTGGGGAAAATTCAAATCTAAAGTGGGGAAACAAAAGCAGTTGGAAAGGAACATTCCATGAAAACAGGGGGAGGAAGACTTTACAACCCCCCCCTCCCCTACTGTTGACGAGCTTGCTGCCCAGGTGTTAACAAGTCAGCCATGGCTGGATTAAGAAATTGCAACACCTTGGGACGGTGATGCTTACTATATAGAAGATGCTGCCTTAGTTAACACTATAAATCATCCTGAGACTAACACCTCCGCATCAACCACGAGCAGTGGCATGCGGTAACTTTTCTCAAAGAGGACTAGGTTTGAAGACACCTTTCATTATGGGGTTAAAGAGGAATACTCTCCATATAATGTACAACATGTTAACTTAGCAAATACACTTTTACAGATCATAGGGTAGGCAATTTATCTCTCTCCAACCGATTCACAATATTTAGACATAGAATAAACAAACAAATACATAAATAAATAAAACCAAAACATGGAAAAAAATAAACACATAAATAATTAAACAATTAAATAAAAAATTAATAGTTGAATCTTACCCTTATTGGTATATTAGTGCAATCCTTCTGTCACCTTTCTTAATGCATTTGTCGATAACAGCGTCGTAGAATGATTTTTGACTCTGCAGTTCATCTAGCAAGACTTTTTCGACTGACAATAGAGAAAGTGTGGAGAGCTTATTCTCACACTGGGTGTTACGCACAGTCGTCATAATACGTTTCAAACAAGCTTTGTTGTGAGTGAACAGTTTTCAAATCCGAGTCCCATTCCATAGTTCACACTTTCAAACACTGTCAAACTAAATTGACAATCGAACACTTTAACACTTCACAAGATCTCTTTCATCAATGGGAACAATTACATAATCTTAACAATCACAACACTACCACTTATAAGAAGCAAACCAAAATTACATTTACCTGTGACAGAACGCCAAGTGTTAGCATATATCTTATTATAGAGACGGACTAGGCTGGCTTCTACTAATCCTCTCCCCGGTAAGAGCCGATAAGACTCGAGCGCTTCCGATGTTAGTTGGGAGAGGGGAAAGGGTCCGCGCAAGCAGCGGGAATATCATTGAGCATGATCATTGAGTATTGTGACAGCGCTTCTGATGTTAGTATGTTGTTATTGTAGAGAGGGAAGGGGGTATGGGGGCAGCGCACAAATAGCTAGAATATCGTTGAGTATTGTGACGCAAATTGAGACTCAGATAGATTTGATTTTATGCTTTTATTTCCCGTTAAAATTTAACTCAAAAATAAATAAATTAAAAATGTCTGGGGACTAGCCTAGTCCTACTAGTCCATTGACGGCACGCCATTGACCACGAGCAGCCCACATATCCCCACCCGTTCACTAAGTCCCCAACCATCCACCTCTAACCACTCTCTTTCACCTTCAATCCAAACCCCTTTAATTTCTATCCAATCTGTTCCTGGTCCCTCTACAATCCGAGAAAATGTCTTCCTAACATCCAACTAAACCTCTCTCCCAAAGTCCTCATGCTCCAGAAAGCATGCAGCTCTCCAGTTGTGAGGATTCCGCATCAGCTCCAACTCAGCTGACCTCAACTCCCAGTACAAGCAGCGCGTCTAAAGATAATAGTATTATATTTTAAATAAAAATATTAGTTGGTTTTTATTAGGCCTATTTGTAAATATTCTTGGAAAACTCATATCCTTATTGTTGTGATTTGAGCTAGTTTTCTGGATTAAAAACAATGTGTGGGATATGTTAATTCAGATTCATTTTCTATGTAAAAGTATTGATTGCTGAGCAACACAATTTAGAAAATATTTGTGTAGTATATAGCAAAAACTATGAAAAGGATTTTTTTACTATATATTTACAATGACAAGCACATTGAAATTGTGTGATGTTATTTTGCTTAAGATCTATTTATTCAAGAAGAGCAACCATAAAAACTGCCCCTAATATTTTTTATTTACTTACACGATGTCCTGATAACCGCTCGGGTTATACACTTAAGTACTAATTACGCTAATGTATTATGAATTGGGAAGGTGGAATCAATCAACTATCTCCCCGTTCTTGGTAGTCTAGCTCAACATGAAACTTCTGCAATAGCTAACTACACCACCAAGGCGGGTAGCCCCAAATAGAAGGTCGTCTGTATTTTTCAGGTTTTAGTTGAAGTTTATCTTGGGTTTGCAAGGATCTTATTCAATGCTAGCAGTACCAACTTATATCTGATTAATATGACTGATTTTTGATATTGTTTTAACCACTGTATTCCCAATGTAAATATTTAATGCAACTGTTGTATTGATAGTGTAATCATATTTGTTAATATTTCATTATTTGAAAAAAATGTTTGTGTTTATGGTTTATATATCAATTAAGAAAATTCAACTTGAAATATTACTAGTACAGATACTGCTCTATATTACTCAAACAAGTTTTTATTCAAAAGTTACTCGAAGTGAAAAAGGCCTACTTGTACATCCCAAGACTTTTTTTAGCTCACTTATGTCTTAATACTCCGGGTGTGTGAAGCCCACTTTTTCAATTTGATGTGAACTCAATTCGAATATATGAAATATTCTAGAAGCCGAATTAAAGTTAGAATTTTTTTGCTTGAAAAATATTACTAGTATATTGCGTTTTTTAATATAACTTTATCCATTAAAAACAACTGTAAAATGTTTGTTACACAATTTTTAGTAATATTTCAATTTAATCTGATAAATCAAGATACTCTCACAACTTACAATACAATTACTTTAGTTTTTTCATATGAACATTGTTTAGTAATTAATATAATAGCTCATAATGACAATAATTGACTGTTTGTGGTAAAAATATTTCAAATGTGACAACTATTAGAGGAATCCTACTTTTATAACCTTAACATTATCTTTTATTGAGAATCATTCAGCTCCATTAGAAACACAACAAAAAAACAAAAATTTTACCGTTAGGTTTGTCGAAAGGCTTTACACAATTTTCTTCAAGAATTTGTTCAAAAATAAACCTAAAAACACATTTTTGCAATAAATTATTTTAATCTTAATTATTTTTAATTTTCAAATAGGGAATGAATTGACAATATTTCATTTGTTTTTGTTAGTGTTGATACAGTTTTGAAGCGTGCTGCGAGATCTCGCCCTTCAAGTAGCAGCACATTTGTTGAGGCGGAGATAGAGTTGAGTTCAAGGAAGTTCGAGGAGGAGCTACACACTAAACACACAAAAAGAAGCTGTATAATGAAGCTCTGCTGCATGCAGCCCGCTCCAGATATGAAGTAACAATCCTGGAGCATCAAGAACAGCTTCAGGTGATCCGCCTGGAGCGGGATAAATTGATGCTGGAACGTGAGAAGCATGCTTTAAGGGCTGCCAAGCTAGATGTGGAGATTAAAGAACTAGAGCTTGCAAGAGCAAGATCTAGGGATAATTTATAGTAAGAACTTTTTTTTTTTTTTTTTTTTTTCAAAATTCTATGTTTTCAGTATTTTTGTATCTATGTTCAAGGTCTTGGTTTGAATAAATGTATGGTGCAAACCTCTTAAAATTTAAATGGTTGTATATAATATAATGTATAGCCCTCTTGTTCCTGTCAATATAAGATATTAGTGTTGAACATAGGCATAGCTTAAAATTTTATCACAAAAGTCATTTAGGCTATTTACTCACACTAGGAATTGGAAATTAAATTTACACTATCAATAATTATGGAAATAATAATGCAGAAGTTATGTTGATACGTCAAATGTTATTGTAAAGTTCTGATTTCCTCTTCGTGTACTCTGAATGGGCCCGCGTCAGTGGACGCATGGTCTAACGCATCACCATCACAGTATTCTATATTGCTGATGATATGTGTTTCAATACCGGTCAAACCAAAATTGCAGGTTCACTTTTAGCAAAGACAACCTTCCTCTTCCCAAACACATTATGGTAGTTAGTACATGTGTATAACCCAAATGCGTAAAGATGGAAAGCTTAAAAAACCACTCTGGCAAAAGAGAGTTAAATTATTTAGAACAAACAAGGTTTTTAGTTCTACACGTCTTGTTATTCATTAAACTTTAGGTTAGGCCCTATTTCATCAAATTTACTTTTAATACACCTGGCTGTGCTGATGTAAAATATAATTTTAGGCTAGGATTACATTTGGCTTCTGTCAAAAATTTCAGGGTTTGAATGTCGACCTCTAGAGGAAAAGTTTCCGCCTAAGAACTAATACTTTATTCCCATCCCTTGTTGTGATCACAAATGTTTGTGCATGTCTTATCAACAGGTTTTGTTCTAAAACTCTCAAAATACTAAACAAGTTTTAAAGACATGCTAAACATACAAAATAGAAATAAAGTTTAAATTAAAATAAACACATGCCTGGAGAAATATATTTCTGCTCAACCAATGCTGTGTAACTTCGAGGGCAACATAGAGATGACTACGTACCTGACCTCGGGCGGTTGGAAGAAGAACCACCAATAAAACATCGGAAGAGCATCACTGTCCAAAGGTGTTGCAATTTCTTCATCCAGCCATGGCTGACTTGTGAACACCTGGG